>QANX01000030.1:0-118998 GCA_003254975.1 Ochetophila trinervis
TAACAAACTTCATTAAAAAAAAAAAAAAACTAGAGGTCAAGAATTCTACCAAGTCTTCCACCATAATCTTTTGGATTCATGAAGGACTATGGAATTACTTTCCCTGATGTTTTGGGCTCTTTTTCCAATTCCAAAACCCCCTGTTTTCTTTTTTTCTGGTTCTTTGCTCTGCCCCTCAAAACACACAGTGGAGAGCAAATGGGGTTCGCAACTAATCAAAACCAAAAAAACAGTTTTCAGGCGAAACAAAACAAAAACAAAACAAAAAGTTGTAAAATAAGCAAACACCGAGTAGCTATTTATTGCTTTTGAATCATATTTTTAATGGTTTATCTAAAATTTCCCAAAACCAATATACAAAATAATATTAAATGAAACAGCACCACAGAAAAATCAAAGCACAAGAGTCTACACCAAGAAAATACAAAAAAGTGTTGCAGAAAAAAGAAAAACATGAAAAACTTGCTCCGCTGACTACCAATGGAAAAACCAAGTTGTTGCAGGGGTCTCCCAAAGAGGAATTCATGCAGTCTCCACCAATTGCTGGTATGTTTGTGATAGAACTCATTTTTTGTAGAAGGGTGATGATTTTTTTTTTTTTTCTTTCTCTGTCTCTATATTTTCTACATTTAGAAATTTACATGATTGAGCAAGATGGGTCTTGGTACGGTTGGCATGGATATTGATAAGGAGGTTCATAGAAAACGGGCACACCACCGACATAGGACCAAACAAGCTTTTGTGGTTCCTCTTTCTTCTCGTCCTTTTTCTCTTCCTTTTTCTCCTCCACAGGGCTAACACTCACAACCTCTGCGTATTTGAGGCTTTTCCTCAGTAAGGTGGTGAGCAAAACGACATCGATCCCATCCCCCGTTACCTCTATTTGATTCTTCTCCGGCTGAAGAGCTGCTTGAATAACCCCTGTTACATATATAAAAACCACCAAATTTCCTAAGTAAAAAAATAAATAAAATAAAATGGTCGAGAAAGAAAAAAAAAATCCAAATATTTGCTGCCTACCTTCAACACCAACTGCAGTTTTGATTGCTTTGGTTCGGGATTTCTTGTCGTTTAGAGACACATTGATCACCACCTTTTGCTGCGAAAAGAAAAATGAATGGCAAAGAAAAATTAACAAATTAGACAGACACAGTGACAGAGACTTTGAATTATTCTTAAAAGTTTATGATTGGAAATAAAACGGTTGGAAATGGAATAAACAGAGCATACCTTCATCTTTGTTCCTGGTTTGCTAGAGGTGGGAAAAAAAGAAGAAGAAAATAATGGTGACCCAAAACTCTTTTTGAAGAGGTAGTGAGATAGAGAGAGAGAGTTGAATGGGATTTTGTTAAATGGGTAGAAGCTATGGCTTATACTTATAGACATAGTCCCTCTTGGAGGAGAACATGACCTTCAGAGAAAAAGAGCTTCCACACTGGTAGGCTAGTTTCCACGAAAGTTTAATAGTCAAGCCAGTCAATCTTTTATTATTAATTTGTTTTTTTGCTACTATTTGTTTTTGGGTACTTTGGAAAGAATTAGTCTTTGCTAGTGATACACTGAAATGTAATTGTGGCCATTGTAATTTTGCAACACAATTTGATATTAATTGTTTTTTTATTATTATCTATATTAGTAATTTTATTTTCTTCTAATATTGAGTTGTATAATGTTTTTGTTTTTGCTCAATTATTAAGTTTTTTAAAAGACTATATACATATTCTTGTGGCTCATATTTTTTAAAATTAAAATCAATTATGACCATTTTAATAAGTTTTTGTTAAAAAAATTGAGAGCTCGCCTAATAAATTCAAAATTTATTTTAATTAAATTATAGTTTACATGATTTTATATTGATTTTGAAGCTTCATGCAAGAAAATCAACCTAAAATAACTGAAAACTATATGTTATTATAAATTCAAAAATATCTCATATTGTCTAGATATTGTAATAATTAAAATTACCAAAAAAATACGAGCATAAAAAAATAAATATATACCAGAATTATTTATTTATTTATTTGTTTTTTTTGTGGGTGTGTGTGATTAAAACCTACGTACTACATTAAATAAATAAATAAATAAATGCTGCTGCTAACGTAAAAGCTTTATTTATGGAATTTTGTTCATAATCTATATAGAAAATAATTTTATCCATTAATCTATTTTACCGCACCAATTGAGAAACTTTTATAAACAATTTTTTTAGACAGAAAATATAATAATCCTCTATAATATTTTATGAGAATATTCTATATATGTACATTTTTTTTAACTTAGTATATTAATCTTTCATATTTTAAAAATTACAACTAGCATTTTTACAGAGATGTAGATGATATTATTTTGAAAAGTATGAATTAAAATAATAATGACTATTTGAAAGCTTAAAAACAAATTAATAATATTTTGAAAATTATATATAATTAAATTGTATTTAAATCAATTTTAAAAATTAAAACATGCGATACATTAACTCATATTTTATTTACAAAAATAAAATATCAACATTTTTCTTGAAGTGGTAATTGAAAACGACAACTAAAATTTTCATTTCTCTACATGTTGACTTACTGTAATATACCCTCAATGCGATGGCAAAATGACTAAAACTATACTTTTAAATTTAAAATTCAATCAAATGTGATATAATTTTCTTCAAATCAATTTAGAATATAGTTTGGAAAACAAAAACAAAAGCAAAATGAACAAAAAATAAAAAATAAAAAATACAGGTGGATGACGGCACAGTGCGGTGAAGGTGGTAAAGAGATGTGACACTCTTCTCTGCATATTTTAATTATCCAATGTACATATATATATTTTTTATCCAATGTATATTATTGTTCATATGATTAATCAGATTCATAACCGGCCACTTTGACCAACAAAAAAAAAGATTTATAAACGGCCACTATTCATTATAATATCCACCACTCTTTCTGAAAAACATTTAAGTTAGATAGTGTTTGCATAATTTATTTAATTTCTTAGTATTGTCAATGACATAGTTTTATTTTAAGGAATTTAAGGAAAAAAAAATTATGAATAAAGTTGCTTAGAGAGACTACTAGTTTAGCACTTATTGAGGGATATGAACTTTTTTTTTTTTTTTAACTATTATATATATATATATATATATTTGAATAGCACATCCACAAAATAAAGATATGCTTTTTTCCATACCATGTTTGAAAATGAAAGCAAACCTACCGAAACTTGATCTCTATATTGATTTCTTTGTCCTTTTTCTTTCAGTTTTAATTGCTTATTAAGATGGAAATCCTTAACTTTTCCTTCCTTTCTTAATAAAAAGATAAATTTCCGCAAAAGAGAAAAAAAAAAGAAAAAAAAAAATTGGAATTTAGGCGCCTAACAATATTGTTAGTACTTAGTATGACCCATTGGCCTTCTAGAGTTGTCCATTGACTTTTCAAATTTATTCTCATTGACCCCAAGAAGGGACAATATCTCCCCCCACTTGTTATATATTCGACATGATTATTTACAAAAGATTTTTTAAAGTTAATTTTCACTATATAAAAATCCTTTAATTTTATAATTAAAAACCATTTGTAGTGAAAATAAAAAAGCTAGTTAAGATCATGTTTGAACCAATTTGGATAACAATGACCACTAATAAGTCTAATATTAATTCTAATTTTTAGATTCGATCTAAATTTAATAAAATAAAATAAAAAAACAAATTACCCTTATGACAATTTAACATATCCAAAAGGAAGAAGCAAAAGATGTAAAATTTCATATAAAATATCAAGCAAAAGATTAAAAAAATAAAAATTTTGACTCATAGGTTATAATCTTGATCACTGCTATTAACCTTTATTCTTGGATTCACCTGAAGTTAAAAAAAGTATCCCTCTCTCAATTTAACATGTCCAAAGAAGCAAAAAGTGTAAAATTTAATAGAAAAACCATGTAACTATCTTTTGATTAAACAAGAAAGTATGAAGCAAAAGATTAATCAAAAGAAAAATTGTGAAGCATAGGTGATTCATTCCATGGTCTAAATGCTTTAGTGGTTGGTGTCAACGGTATACAGACTTAGAATGATTAATTTGTAGGGATTTGATTTTTCTAGGAAAGTGAGTAGTCAAAGCAAGAACCAGTCTACGGTTTCAAAGCATTTCAAACAATAGTGTCCCACGCGGTTACCTCTCGACCTTGACTTTTTCCCAAGTCTTTCTTTTTTCATTTTCGATTTTTTGTTCTCTTTTAAAACACCAATTTAATTTTCATTATCTCTGTCTCTCTTTACATAGGGTTAAATTCTACTAGTGAAATTTAGTGCTGAGAGTTAACTTCAACAATAATACTGAATTTATCAAAATATTAGCTAAATTTGTTTGCTAAAATATTGACAAAAAAATATGCCACAAAAATTACTGAAAACTATATATTATAATAAATTGAAAAAATATTTCGTATTATCTAGATATAGTAATAATAAAAATACCAAAAATAAATAAATTTGTACTAGAATTAGGCCCCCTTTTTGTGTGTGTGTGTGTGTGTGATCAAAACCTACCTACCACACAGATATAAATAATTGTAATTTATAAATCTGTGAAAAAAAAAAAAGTAAAAACAAATCTTAAAAAATTGTCTACTTGGATGAGTTTTGGAAACACTTTCCAAAGGTTTAGAAAGGTTTGGACAATTTAATCACGTGTTACTTTTTGAGGTCTAGATTTTAGAAGGGGAAAAAATATATACTTTTAGGTATAAAGTTTAAATTGTTTATTACAATTAGGGAGACTACGGAAAGAAGATGATGACACACATTAATCTTCATTAGTTCTATTGCCTCCCAATTAGTGATTGCCATGTGGAAATTTATTGATGAGTTTGCTCCAATTTCATTTAGTAAATAATAATAATAATAATAATAATAATAATAAAGGTTTTTCACACTGTTGCTTTTGAATTTTATATAAATTTGCGAATTATTCTTTGTAAATGTGCTTTATATTTAGTATTTATCTTTTTAAAATTAACAAAAGTTGGCAGCAATAATATAATATTAGCACTTATTTTCCTGAATTTAACTAACGAAAGACTCGCGCTATTAAATTTTGTTAAATTTAAAAAATATATATGCTAAATATGAAGTAAAAACACTTTGTAAATTAATACAAAATTAAAGAATAATACTGTCAAAAACTCAAATAAATAATAATAAAATAAAGTAAATAGAGGAAAGGTTTTATAGGTGTTTTTTGAGCCTGACTGTTTACTATTGAGAATTAATACAATCAAATGGCAAACTTCAAACCTCTTCAATGGTGGGTATAATTGATCATTTTTTATTTTTTTTGCTGCAAAATAATTGTGCAAGTTGATGGAGACTTCAAAGTCTTCTAGTATTATTTTAGGGCCAGGTGTTGGTATTAATTGTTGAAAAATTGATATAAAATTTGATAAATGAAACCAACTATAATAAACCACCTTAGGACAATTTTTTTTTTTAAATACCTTAGGACTTTTTTCTTATTTTTGGTAAGGAATAAATACCTTAGGACTTGATAAAGAGATCAAGTCCTTTTCTTGATAATTACCTTAGGACTTGATAAAGAGAACAAGTCCATGGACTATGAGACATTATTCTTTTCATTTACTTATTATATTTGGACCTCATTTGTAAAACTTCCATTTGTTTCAACCATTAGTCTCTTTTTGAATGGTAAGCAAGTATATTAAATTAATTGAACAATTAAATAGAAGCTGTGGAATTTAGGCAAACATAAATAAATCAAAAGACTTCTAGAACGGTGAAATTGCTAAATGTTTTCTTGGATAAAAAGTATTGTTACTATAATTATTATTTAAATGATTTTTTTTTTCGTTTTTTTGGATGAGACTATGAGAGGTATAAATAAGCATTATAAAAAATATTAGAGTCATTGAATTATTTAGCAAACAGTAACGTGGGCCATGGATGTGTTCATGTTTACCATGGGTGTGGTATATGTTGGAGGCTCTTTCATAAGAAGAAGATTTATTTATTTTCTTTAGCAAAGAAAAAATTTGAATTTTTGGAAAAAGCTTGGCTATATTTTGTTTTCTCACTGGGATTTTAAAAAAATAATAATAATAAGGGAAGGAGATTGAATAAAAGGAAAAGAGAGGCAGAATTATTAAAATGAGGTGGAACAAATTCATTGATGAGACGGATTAAATGTACAACTTTTACTTTGTTTAATCTTAACTCATTTTATTATTTTGGTTGAGTTTGAACTTTAGATTTTTAAGTTAGATACCGTCTAAATTTTGATTTATTGGACAACCTGTCAAGCTAGCCTATATAATTTTATGATTTTTGTTTCTATTTTTAATCAATTAACTGTAAAATATTTATTATATTTTAAGTTGTATTTATATATTTTGTAAAATATGCTTTAAATCTCAAGGCCGAACTCAATATTTAAAATCCAGCATGACATCCATAGTATTTAACCTCGGATTTNCAAGGCCGAAGAACTCAATATTTAAAATCCAGCATGACATCCATAGTATTTAACCTCGGATTTTAAATTTAAAATATAGGCCCGTCATGAATTTTTTCTTCGGCATAAAAGTTCAGCCCGAGCCAGTCTATGCATCATCATGTCATGAAGTTTCTGTACTTTAGTTGAAAAGTTGAACTAAAAATGGTATTTTATCATAATAAATATGAATTTTACAATTTATCACTACTAATGAAAATTCATTAGTAATATGAATTAAAAAAAAAAAGTTTATAAAGATAGCTTGCTACTTGAATATACAAATCTCTATAATAGTTATTAATGATAATAAATAATATTTTTTTATATATAATTATCATCAACTTTTTATAGTCAATGTTAGATGTGTGCAAAAAAACTGACTAACCGATAAAACTGACCGATCCAATTCAATCTAACTTGTTTGGATCGGTTATTTTAATGTTATTGGACTGGATCGGTTTTGAAAATTCAAAACTGACCATTGGATTAGTATAGCTCGGTTGCTAAGGTAAAAAACCGATACAACTGATCCAAACCAAACCAATTACCTTATAATGTTTTAAAAAAATATATTTTTTTAGTATATAACTTGTTTTTATTGGTNAGAGCTTTTTTACAACAACTCTGCGAATTGGGGTTTTAGTAACACAGGTCACTTTTGGGATATTCAGAGTGGCCAAGACAAGTATATTACGGAAAATGTCTCCATACTTAGAATGAACAATTCCGAATTATACACAACCGCACGCCTCTCTCCTCTTTCACTGACATATTTTGCTCGTTGCTTAGCGAATGGAAATTATACTGTGAAACTTCACTTTGCAGAGATAGTATTCAGAGACAACATATCTTATTATAGTGTTGGAAGAAGAATGTTTGATGTTTATATTCAGGTAGTGATTTGCATTCCATAGGAATTTTACGCTATAAGCTGTTAGCCTTTAATCAAAGCATGGATTAAAGGTCAAGGTCAAATATAAATGGAATACCTCTCTATTCTATACATTATAATATAATAGAAATAAGGAAGTTGTAGATTATGCAGATTTGATAAATTATTTATCACAGGGGAAATTGGAGTTGAAAGATTTTAATATTGAAAAGGAAGCACATGGAGTTGATAAGGAAGTGATAGTTATTCGGAAAGCTGTTGTTAATGATAAGACTTTAGAGATCCGTTTTCAATGGACTGGGAAAGGTACAACAAATATTCCAAAAAGAGGAACATATGGTTCTCTTATATCAGCTATCTCGGTGGAGTCTGGTAAGTAAAAAAATAAAAAAGAAGAAAGATCAATTGTCTGTACTCTCAACTTCATTTATATTAGTTCAAATATTGTTTTTCAATGATTATTACTTTTTATATCCATCTCTTGAGTCTAAAATCTTAGTAAAAGTTTACTGTCTTTGTTATTTTTGTGTCTTGTAGATTTTGAACCTCCTGCTGAAAGCAAAGGAAAAATATACATTGCGGTTGGAGTTGTTTTAGTATTTTGCATAGTTACTTTTATAACTTTAAGCATTCTTTGGTGGAGAGGTTGTTTTGGAGGCAGGGAAACAAGGGAACAAGGTAAGGATATAATATCGAAATTTTGGAACAGAGTAGTTTATAAATGCCATATCTTTCCAGTTATTGCTGTTGAAGGGTTCATGTATTAAAGTATATTTTTTTTAAATGGTCAATACTTTTATTTTTGTCTATCCTTTATTACACAAAATATCAACAATCTGATATACAACCCTGAAAAGCGAAGTACTTGATCACACAGTATCCAGAGGATAAAGAAAAATCTCTTGAATAGTTTTACTGAGCATATTTTGTTGTATGCAAATATAGACAATAAAGCATTTCAACATTGAAAGTCAATAGCTGTCAAATTTCCATAAAACCAATCTACAAGAGTGATTGGCTCAAAATTTTCTTATAGAGCTTCTACGTTTTGAGTAAAGTATTTTTCTTCTATAGTTTCTTATGTTTGTTTTTACCACTTCATCCATAGAATGTTTTTTAAATATTGAAGACTTGCTCAAATTCTCAGCAAAGCAATCTAATATAATGAACTTTAGTTATTGTGCAACTTATATAAGCTTTTTTGCTCGGCTAGTTCTGAGAGGATTAGATTTGAAAACTGGTGTCTTTACATTCAAACAAATTAAAGCGGCAACAAACAATTTTTACTCTGGAAATAAGCTCGGAGAAGGTGGATTTGGATCTGTTTACAAGGTATCTTCAACTTCGTTTTATTTTCAAATATTTAAAAATGTCTTTCTATATTTTCATCAGAAGATAAGATGCATAACAAAGACAAAGTTCCATTGCAGGGTATACTATTAGATGGTACATGTATTGCAATTAAGCACCTTTCGTCAAGATCAAAGCAAGGGAATCGTGAATTTCTGAATGAATTAGGCATGATTTCTGCTTTAGAACATCCAAATCTTGTTAAATTGCATGGATGTTGTGTGGAAGGCAAGCAATTGGTGCTGGTTTATGAGTACATGGAAAACAACAGCCTTGCACATTCCTTGTTTGGTGAGTTTAACAATTTCTTAATTAACTGTTATATATTAATAAATATCTTATGAAATTCAATGAATCATGTAATCTTTGTTGATGAAAAGGTCAGGAGGAAGGAGGTCAATTAAAATTGGATTGGCCTACAAGGCAGAAAATATGTGTTGGTATTGCCAAAGGGTTAACTTTCCTGCATGAGGAATCGGCATTGAAAATTGTTCATAGAGACATTAAAGCTTCAAATATATTGCTTGATAGGGACCTCAACCCTAAGATTTCTGACTTTGGTCTAGCCAAACTAGACGAAGAGGAGAACACCCACATCACCACCAGAGTTGCTGGAACTATGTGAGGATTTTTTATCTTCCTTTTCTCTTCTGCTGAAATCTTATTTGTTGTTTTTCATTATTTCTTTTCCATACCACATCTTGATTATGAAACATTGCAAAAGTACTCTTTTGTTCGTAGGTGTAATTCATTAAACAAATATAATTTGAAGGAATAACAAGAAACCACATTTCTGTAAGAAAGCTACATTGCAAATTCCAAGCCTGAACTGTCGGTTTAATTAGAACTATCCTTCATGCCAGAATAATGCTATAGGACATAGTCTTGGGCCTTATTCATTATAAGTATTAAATTCTCATGAAATCATTAGTAGCCTAGAAAATGTTTGTATGTAAAAGATGTAAGAATTCCTTTCAAATTGTGGAAACCTAAGCAGCTCTTGTTGACAACTATCCATGTCACTTTTGACATACATGTGCTTAGAATAGGTTCTTCATCCCCATTGCAAAAACCAACTGAGCCACATCAATCTTCCAGAGGACCAATTCATCCCAAGTAGGTAAGGCATCCTCGATGATAAACCCCATAAAACAACTAACATCATGAAAAAAGGTATAGTTTAGGTAAGAAGAGTTTTCTATGAGCTTGGAGGAGAAAAGGTGAAGGGTAAGATACTTGTTTTAAATTATCGACAATGAGTTTGTGAAGCTCCAATTCATCTCCTTACCCTTGTTGCCAATTTTAAAAGCTTGACATTGTACAAGGTTGAGTGCAACACTGACATACATAAGTTGTCTTTCTCCTATGACCTTTATCAAGTGCGACAAATTTTAATATTTTTTTCCTCCCTTTGACCTTGTATCAAATGATCAGTACACGATGGTATGCCTAATGGTTAACGTGATGAAATATGTCTGTATTTCTTATGCTTGCTAGGTCTGATTCTTGACATTTTTGTTGTATCAAAATTTGGTTATTGAATTATTGTTATTCTGCAGAGGATACATGGCGCCAGAGTATGCATTGTGGGGTTATTTAACTGATAAAGCAGATGTTTACAGTTTTGGGGTTGTTGCATTGGAACTTGTGACTGGCAAAAGCAACATGAAATTTCATCCAAGTGAGAATTATGTGTGCCTTCTAGATTGGGTAAGGTGAAATTTTATCATATCCTTTTAACATTCAAACTTTCAGCGTGAAAAATGTGAATAGGTAAGACAGGATAATTGCTGCAATATATATACATAATTCATTCAACTAGAACACTTTGTCATTTTCAACTTTTGCAGAAAGATGCAGGTCATCTCTCTTTCTGTTGTAGAAATGGGAAGTGCCATCTCTCTTTATCTGTGGTAGAAATGGGAAGTGCGAATCTCCATGTTATAACAACAACAACTACAAAATAAAAAAACAAAAAAACAAAATTCTTTTAACTCTTGGTTTTTGTTTTTTTGTTTTTCCCCTCATTATTTTCTATGCTTGTTGCAGGCTCTTGTTTCACAACAAAAGGGAAATTTAATGGAGCTGGTGGATCCAAGGTTGGGATCGCGGTTCAATAAGGAAGAATCCATTAGAATGATTAACATAGCTTTATCATGCCACAATCCATCCCCAGCACTCCGACCTACCATGTCTACTGTAGTGCACATGCTTGAAGGTCGAACTGCCGTTCATGAGCTGATTATGGATCCAAGTATTTATGGTGATAAATTGAGGTTTGAAGCCTTGAGGTTCAATTCATTTACAACAGAGAGCACATCTGAATATTAGAATGTTTGTTCAGAATTTTTGTGGGGTTATTTTTTTTTGTTATGAAAGCAAATATTATTTTCGACAAAGCTTATCATTATCTCTGCATTTTTTATTATATATTATTATATTTGTTTAGAGCTGCTACTGTAAGCAATGCAATCCGAGTGATGCAATCCGCTGAGTAGTGAGCTCAGTCCACTGAATCATGAATTAAATCTGTTTATGCACATCGGACGATTATAATGAACTTTAAATAGTAGGCAATGTTGCTTATAGTAGCAAAACTGTATATTTGTTAATCTCTGTTAAAAGATGACATTTTTGGTGACTCAAAAAAAGAAGAATGGAAGAAGAAGCTGCTGCAACTTTCTATGTGCAAGCTACTGTGGAGAACAAATTTAGTTTATGTTTTTGGTTTAGAATTCTAGTTAGTTTGTAATGGTTATTGCATATTTAGCAGCCATTTTAGTTACTTTGTAATGTAACTAGCTACTGTCAAAATGCAGGGATATTTTGTTGATATTTGTGCAAAAGTTACTGCAACTTTTGCATTTTACAGCTTTGCATTTTGCAACTTTTGTATATTGCAGTAGGCAAAANCTGTATGGGAAGGTTCCAACTCCAAAAGAAATAAATAAGGCTTCAGATGTTCATAGAGTTGCTGAATTACTGGAAAGGGATGGAGGATGGAACTCTAGGCTTATTGAGGATTTGTGCAACCAAGACTCAGCTGAAGCCATCAAGGGAACTGAAAAACCTACGATGGACACGGATGATGTTTTATTGTGGATCGGCAATGACAGGGGCTTATTCTCAGTAAAAAAGTTGCTACAAAGTTCTCCAACAAAACAGGGAACCAGAGACTATCCATTGTGTTTGGAGGCAAATATGGAATTCGAACATCCATGAGAGACTGAAGGTCTTCCTATGGAGGCTAGCTTCGAACATCTTGCCCACTAAGGAGGTCCTCAATAAAAGATGGAGCTTAGGGGATGAGCTCTGCTGTTTATGTGGGGAACTGGAGGAGACGGCACTGCACTTGTTTCTTGTTTGCCTTGTATCAAGAGCAGTTGCTTTTGGTGGCAGTTGGGATTTGAAACTTGATCAAGTCCAATTTGACAATATTCCTGATTTGATTAGCTGAATTCTCGGTTCAAATCATTTGGTAGAGGAAAAGAATACTTTACCTATGGTGTTTATTTCCCTCTTTTTTGTTATTTGGAGGTTTAGAAACAAAAATCTTTTTGAAGGAAAGATCTTAGTAGCCCAAGTGGTAGCCACATCAATCTTGCAGAGGACCAATTCATCTGAAAAAGGCATCCTCGATGATATGCCCCATAAAACAACTAACATCATGAAAAAGGTATGATTTAGGTAAGAAGAGTTTTCTATGAGCTTGGAAGAAAAAAGATGAAGGATAAGATACTTGACTGAAAACCTTGTTTTAAATTATGGACAATGAGTTTGTAAAGCTCCAATTTATCTCCTTACCCTTGTTGCCAATTTTAAAAGCTTGACATTGTACAAGGTTGAGTGCGACACTGATATACATAAGTTGTCTTTCTCCTATGACCTTTATCAAGTGCGACAAATTTTAATATTTTTTTTTCCTTCCTTTGATCTTGTTTCAAATGATCAGTACACGATGGTATGCCTAGTGGTAAACATGATGAAATATGACTGTATTTTTCTTATTCTTGCTAGGTCTGATTCTTGACATTTTTGTTGTATCAAAATTTGGTTATTGAATTATTGTTATTCTGCAGCGGATACATGGCGCCAGAGTATGCATTATGGGGTTATTTAACTGATAAAGCAGATGTTTACAGTTTTGGGGTTGTTGCATTGGAACTTGTGACTGGCAAAAGCAACATGAAATTTCATCCAAGTGAGAATTATGTGTGCCTTCTAGATTGGGTAAGGTGAAATTTTATCATATCCTTTTAATATTCAAACTCTCAGCGTGAAAAATGTGAATAGGTAAGACATAGGATAATTGCTGCAATTTATATATTACATAATTCATTCAACTAGAACACTCTGTCATTTTCAACTTCTGCAAAAAGATTCAGGCCATCTCTCTTTATCTGTGGTAGAAATGGGAAGTGCCATCTCTCTTTATCTGTGGTAGAAATGGGAAGTGCGAATCTCCATGTTATAACAACAACAACTACAAAATAAAAAAATAAAAAAACAAAATTCTTTTAACTCTTGGTTTTTGTTTTTTTGTTTTTCCCCTCATTATTTTCTATGCTTGTTGCAGGCTCTTGTTTCACAACAAAAGGGAAATTTAATGGAGCTGGTGGATCCAAGGTTGGGATCGCGGTTCAATAAGGAAGAATCCATTAGAATGATTAACATAGCTTTATCATGCCACAATCCATCCCCAGCACTCCGACCTACCATGTCTACTGTAGTGCACATGCTTGAAGGTCGAACTGCCGTTCATGAGCTGATTATGGATCCAAGTATTTATGGTGATAAATTGAGGTTTGAAGCCTTGAGAAACCAGTTCAATTCATTTACAACAGAGAGCACATCTGAATATTAGAATGTTTGTTCAGAATTTTTGTGGGGTTAATTTTTTTTGTGATGGAAGCAAATATTATTTTCGACAAAGCTTATCATTATCTCTGCATTTTTTATTATATATTATTATATTTGTTTAGAGCTGCTACTGTAAGCAATGCAATCCGAGTGATGCAATCCGCTGAGTAGTGAGCTCAGTCCACTGAATCATAAATTAAATCTGTTTATGCACATCGGACAATTATAATGAACTTTAAATGGTAGGCAATGTTGCTTATAGTAGCAAAACTGTATATTTGTTAATCTCTATACAATATAAAATATATGGACTAAAATTATTAATGTTAAAATTATTAATGTCGTTTCTGGATTCAGTAAAAGTAGAGATGTAAGCCTTTGGTGCGGAAGCTTTCTTCCATTTCGCATTTATTCTCTTTGAATAATAATGGTAAGAATCGGCAGCTTGATTCGATAAACTCTCATTTGTCTTTTTCCTTTCTTTTTTCTTAGGCATGAATAGTAATCGAACGGTCCAGACCATATAAAATTCACACGCACTGCAGTTACTTGACAGAAAACAGAATATAAATTCTCAACAAAAAAGAAAAATACAGAATATGAATATATATATATATATGTATATATAAATACATATTTATATAACATGAAGTTGACAGAAAGCAAGCAAGGTCACGCCAAAAGCAAATAACGTACATAGAAAAAAAAAAAAAAAAAACCATCCAAAACTATAATTCTTACTGGACCAGGTGTAGGTGGGAGAGATGCAGGGGAAGAAAAACTAGACCGGGTTAGGTTGGAGAGAGGCAGGGTAAGAAAAACTATTACCATAGGAACCAATTCTGTCAATCATATTCGCCACAACAGCTTTAGAGTCCCTGAGCTTTTTGATGCTCTTAATCAGCCTCACCCTCTTAGATGCAACCGCTGGCAATTCCTCCATCAACCTTTCAATCCCACCAACATGGGTTACCACAGACTCATTTATGATCTCCCTTTGCAGTTCCTTGTTCACCAAATTCTTCACGCTCAGTTGCAGATGCAGAGCCATACAGTCCACAAGCCTCCTCAACACTATCTTCCAATATGCAATCATCCTCATCCTCAAATCAAAAGCCTGTGGTATAAGATGCCTATGCTGCCTCAGACCTTCAACTTTTATATTCGAAAGGCCTTTAATCATAACCGTACTGGGTCTGTATACATTTTCGAAGACTTCAAATATGAACGAATCGCTTTGAGCCATTAGCGTATCCCAGTCAGACATATAAGCTGGATTGCATGTGTAATCTGTCGCCATCTCCATTTCCACAATCTCCTCCATCCATTTGATGGACCTTTCTTTCATCTTGGCTATCAGGTATTGGCCTGCTCTTTTGGCCGACAATTGAAGCTGGCAATAATCTTTCACATGGTGCATCAAAACCTTCATCACCACCTCTTCTATGTAATCCCATAACTTCTCAACAAACTCAATCGGCATACCTGAAATTCCCTTCACCTTTAGTTTTAAAATGCTTAGAAAAGCGGTCCGGGGAAGGAAGTTTGGCAGCGCAATCTCTTTGGACTCTTCCAAAATCTCGATCTCGTCCATCAGAAAGTCACCAACTGGATCGCTTTGAGCACAGCTATGGAGGTCATCAGAAAATGTGTTGAGCATCTCGGCCAAACGAGCCCTGCAATGCATGCATTTATCATCAGGGTACTCCTCGTATTCTCCTCGGAGAAGAATTTTCTTCAGCGATTCCTTCACAGCCCCAACGATCTGCATAAAAGCAGTGGTTGCCTCGGCAACAGAAGACAGATGCTTGGGCAACTTGTTGAGCTCTGCAACATTGGTGTTCAACTTGTCGTTGATCTTTTTAACAATATCAGGAAGACTTCGAGCTATGCTAGATGCTTGGATCTGAACCAGCTTCTGAGCCAAAACAGGAATACCCACAATGGATTTGTCAATCCTGGAAAGAAGAGGATGGGTTTGGAACAGAGTAGCTTCCTCCATTCGAGCTTCTTCGTAAGATTCATTTCCAATGCGATTCCTGACGCAGACATAACCGAGCCCAATGTTGACATCGTCAGCGGTAACCTTCTCAAGAAGTCCTTCGGGAGCTCTGTCAGCCTTCGTAACCACAGCGAGCGTTCTCTCCCCCTTTTTATCGACGCTCTGTGACATCCTGATGGACTCGCAAGTAGTGAAATCGACGGTTGCTGATAACACGTTGAGAATGATACTCTCTTCGGGGATTATGTACTTCATGATTATATCTCTTATCTGTTCGTATATGTTGTCAGGCTGTTCATGAACTGGAACTCTAGTAATCCCAGGAAGATCAACCATGGTTAAATCAGGAACACCCATCTTTTTCACCACCAAAGTTATGGGACTGTTGGAAATTCCTTTGCCTGGGCCAGCAATTCTTTTGGTGACTTCGTTAATGTCTTCTGAAATGTGGTCCTCGTCGGTGAGAACCACTTCGGAGCCGTTGAATTCCAAGGAAAGTTCCGGCTGAGGATGAGAGTGGCGTTGGAGCTTCATAACGAGTGGGACCCTCGTGCAGATGCCCTGGCCTCTAGGAAGGCTGATGCCGGCGAGGGATTCGAGGACGCTGGACTTGCCGGAGGACTGATCTCCGACGACGACGATGGTGGGGAGCTGAATTCCTTCTTCCATGACCATGAGTTCCCGGAGCCTGTCGACGGCATCGAGGAGTGGACGGATGCGGTGGTTGTAGGAGGAAATAATGGGCGCAGAGAGAGGTTCATCGGGGTCTTCCGAAGCAAGTACAATTAAGCGTTCTTGGTCGGCGCTGGAATTTGTAAAAGTAAAGTCGTAACTAGAAGCCATTTTTTTTTGGAGTATGCAAAGCAGAGAGGGAGAAAGAGAAACACTAACAGAGAGAAAGAGGAAGTAATGTGGGATGGTCTGAGTCTGAGAGAGAGGAGAGGGAAGGCACAATTATTTGTAGAATTTTCTTCTACTTTAAAGTCACGTTGATCCTTTGACGCAAGCGCAAGCATGTCATATTCCCACACATGTACGGAACATTAATAAATAAAAAGTAATTATTAAAAAAAAGTGGAAACAAACATGGTGAATTTTTATGTTTTATTTTTTTTGTAAAAAAAAAAAAAGTGGAAGTCCTTTAGTAAATTTTTTTTTGGTGAATAAAAAAGCATTTATCCGTAGTGGGGTCATAGGTCCAGAAAATATTCAGCGAGTGGACCGACCAAGGCGTTTTTTTAACCCGATAGAAGTCCGCGATTGGAGTCCGTGTCGCTAAAATCTCCCTCTCCCTCGTGCGGTAGCAGCGGAGAGGAGCATTTGAGTCCAAATGAGTCTACCAAGACTCGAACTTCAACTCCCGTACTCACAGGTGTGAAAATTCAGCTGGCTCCTACCACTGGATTACACCTTCAAGTGCAGAAGTCCTTTAGTAAATAGGTTAAATTTAAATATTTTTTTAATTTAATGAAAATTCATACTGAAAATTTATATGATTAGAAACTCTTTTCTTCTCTGTGTAGTAACAACAGAAAAAAAATATATTTTGAGTCCAAATCTAAACAGTACGGGTCTGAGTGATAGGACAGGGAAGGCACAATTTTTTGTAGAATTTTCTTCTACTTTAAAGTCACGTTGATCCTTTGACGCAAAGCGCAAGCATGTCATATTCCCACGCATGTACGGAACATTAATACAACGAGAAGTGGACGGATGCGTTGGTTGTAGGAGGAAATAATGGGCGCAGAGAGAGGTTCATTGGGGTCTACCGGAACAATTACAAGTGGGGATTCTTCGTCGGGTCTGGAATTTGTACAATTCAAGCCGTAGCTAGGAGCCATTTTTTCCGGTGTATGCAAAGCAAAGAGGGAGAAAGAGAAACACTAACAGAGAGAAAGAACAAGTAATGTGGGATGGTCTGAGTCTGAGAGAGAAGTGAAGTGAAGGCACACTTATTTATTGAATTTTTTTCTACTTTAAAGTTTAAAGTGACGTTGGTCCTCTGAAGCAACCATGTCATATTCCCAACATGCAGTGCACCATTCATTAACCGAAAGTATTTTTTTTAATTTTATCAAAATAACAATTAATATAAATAGGTCCTTTTTACTGTTCAAGGAGTAAAGTAAAGTAAAAAGATTTTGCCAAAAAAAAAAAAAAAGAGTAAAGTAAAAAGATAGACATTTTTTATGGGAAACATCACAGTGATCGTCCAATGATATACTACTACACATGTTAAAATAAAATAAGTAGGTTTATTATTTGTGCTTACTTTTTTTTTTTATTGAACTTTTCTTTTTTGAAGAATACTTTATTGAACTCAATGTATACTTTTAATTAATTATTTACGACCCTCCAATATTAAGCATGCGTCAAAAAAAAAAATTTGTTACTTTTATCTATGTTTAAATGTGTGTATCAAGTAAGGCATGGAAGACGAAATCTAGAAGTTGAAAATTTGACTCTTTTTAAACTAAATATAAGTTTTTTCAACCGTAAAAGGGTACTGGTATCATCAGCGGATTTATTGATATATAAATTATTATTTAACCACATTTAATTATGTTAATTTTTATTCTAAATTTTAATTTAAAAAAGAAATATTTTTTAACATCTATTTATATAAATTCTACAAATAATGATCATTGCTGATGATAAATAGTACTTTTTTAGTCATTTAATCTTAAATGTTAATGTAATTAAGCTTCAATTATTTGGGTATTTATTACGCTCACAATTATAGCACAAATTTGTTTCCAAAAAAAAAACAATTACGGCACAAATTCAAGGAAGCTACACCATTGATGTTACAGAAATTGCCCACATCTGAATAAAAGGAAAAAAAAAATTAATAATAATAATAATAATAAAATAAAAAAAAGGGCATTTTACGACTCCTTGAGGTCATTACGACTAATTTCCATTAGACTACTCCTCCACCAAGTTTCGTGAAGTAAAAAAAAAACATTTCCTTAACGCAGATTTCTCACTTTTTTGGAAAATGATAACTTTTTATCAACCGCAAAAAAAGAAAAGAAAAAAAATGGGCCGTTTCCTTAACGCAGATTTCTCACTTTTTTGGAGAATGATAGCTTTTTATCAAGCACAAAAGCCCCTCCGAAGAGTTAATTACAAAGAGGGACCACTTCCTGCCATTTTAGAGGCCAACATAGCACAGAGATTCTCAGGAAGACAGTCTAAATTTGAAGAAGAAAAAAGAAATTACAATTAGAAGCTAAGGCTTTGGACTAAGAATATCTATTGTTATTCATATCTTAGACGTTCCTACTATCTCTATGGTTTCCCCCCAGGTGTGAATGTCATTCATACAGTTGCACAAAGGGCTACCTTGGCTGGTGACATGATCCGATTGAACATTATACTGACAATAGAATTGTGTTCTGGAGTGGGAATGATGATCAATGCCGATTCCATCTTAGTGGGTCCGTATTAAAAATCTTTTAAATTCTGCTTAGAGACCGACCACTGATTTTTGTTTCATTTCTATTTTAGTTTCTGCAAATTTTGTAGACAAAAGTTTATCTTGTTACTTCACTGTGCCCGATTAATCTGTGGGTTGGTGTTTTCCAATAAATATAAGAATGGAACAAATAATTTCTAATCACCATCAACAGCAAGAGAAAATCTTTGGTACTTGGGAAGTATCAAATTCTCAGAGACAGCTTTACAGTCCCTGACCTTTTTGATGGCAATTCCTCATGCCACGGGCTCATTTATGATCTTCATTTTAGACTCTTTATTCACTTAGTTTTTCCCACTCTACTCGGTGTATATTATCAACATCTACAAGACATGGAAAATGAAAACTAACTGTTGAAAAATCGACTCTTCTTAAACTAATTACTTTTTGTCCAACCAATAGATGTTACTCTACTTTGCCTTCAATGCAAATTTAGTTACTTCATTACTTGGTTACTAGGGTATTTCCTAGGCTCACTATTAGAGTACTGCTTAGCTCTAGACTACTTCTCCAATAAGTTTTGTTGAAAAACAAAAGTACAAACAAGACAACATTTCATCAGCCTAATAACTCGCTTTTTATGACTAGGAATAACTTTTGATTTGCACTTTTCAATAAACAAGGATTCTAATTTGAGGCTGTTATAAAGGACAAGCTTCAACTTAATTCAGAATGTAGGTAAAAAAAAAAAAAGATTGTTATTTTTCTTCTTCTAATTTCACACTTCATTCAGTTTGAAGCAGTAAAATAAAGTAAAATATAAAAATGAGTATTTTTCTTCTAATTTTAAGAGTATATAGTACAAACGAGAAAAATGCACATATTGGTTTTTTTGTAACTGACATAATGGTTGTCAGTTACAAAAACTTGTTATTGAATAAATTAATTAGGTTTTAATTTTGTTTTAGTTGTTTTGTTTTTTGTTTCAATTTTTGTTTACTATATATATATATATAGTTTTGAGGTTTTAGTAGAGAAAAGAAGAGGAAAAACATAAGAATGTGGTTTTGGGTTTTAGTGAATGTGGTGATATAATTTGGGTATTTTTTCAAGTTCAGATAAATTTTTGGTGGTGCTAAAATAAAAAATTTAGAGTATCCATTGCATCTTGGGAGACGATTGTCAATGAATCATTCGTACCAGTGGGCACGAAATCGTTCTTAAGGAAACTGTGGTATTGCACAGACCTCGGACTATTACCAAAGGCATCATATATATGTTCTGTATTTTATTATCCATGTAAATTTAATTTATTAATTTGTAATACGTATTTATAAATATGTTGATTATTTTTTTATTTTGAGTTATGTTTTACAATCTTAAGAACGAATTTGCTTACTATTAATCTTCTATATTTATATTTATATATATATATACTGGTTTGTGTTTCATTTTGTTATGTATATTGTTGATTTATTTTTTCGATGGGTTTTTTAATTTAAATTGACACTTGAATCCAAACGAGAGCGACGAGGCAAAGAAAACATGACAAACGGCGTCAAAAATTAAGGTCGGACGAAAGAGTTACAGCCGGATCATAAATCGGGTCACACTCGCTCGACTCATGACCCAACCCGGATGCAGTAAAATGGGCGAAGAAGACCAAAACGACATCGTTTTGAATTTTGGGCGACTGGGTTGAGGCAGCAGGCCTGGCGTAGCCTGGGCTTGGACATGAACTTGGGCTGGGCTTGATCTTGGCTGGCTAAGCTTGAGCTTGGGCTGGGTTGGAATTGGACCTGGTCCAGTTGGACCAAATGTTGGGTTGAAGCACAGCCCGTTTGTAAGGCTAGCCCATGCCATGTTGACAGACACGTGGTTGTTCACATGCGTGCCACGTGGAGCTACGCTGACCTGTGTGCTGACGTAGCACGTGCCACGTGGACGTTGACCATTAATTATTGACTATCGTTGACCGACATTGACTGGTATACATAGAAAATCAGTTATTGTATATAGTAATTTTGTGGGTGTATACAGTAATTCCGTTGAGATTTTAAATTGAGTTTTAAACCTTAAATTTGTGCAATTTTTTTAGTGAAATTTGTGTAATTAGTGTGTTGGGACAATTTTGTTTAACAACTAATGAATTTATATTTCCATCATATACAGAAAATGGCAACAGAAGCTAATGTTTCCTTAGACAACATGAATATCGTTCATGTGGTAAAAGTGCCAACTTTGATTGCACCAGTTTCTGTACCCGTGAATCGTTTGGAGAAGCAGGAAAAATTTGATGAAAAGGATTTTAAAATATGGCAACAAAAGATGTTATTCTATTTGACCACATTGAATCTGGTTAGGTTCTTGACTGTAGAGGCACCAGAGAGCAATGAGAATAGCGATGTAAGTACTCTTATGGCTATGGATGCCTATAAGTGTTCTAACTATCTGAGTCAGAATTATATTTTGAATGGCATATCTGATGCTCTGTATAGTTTATACAGTAGCAAGAGTATAGCGAAGGAGTTGTGGGAATCTTTGGATAAGAAATACAAAATAGAGGATGCGGGTTCCAAGAAGTTTGTAGTGAGTCGTTTCTTGGATTATCAGATAGTTGATACCAAGACAATTATCAGTTAAGTCCAACAACCGCATGTAATTATACAAGAAATCCATTATGAGGGGATGGTAATTAGTGAAGCCTTCCAAGTGGCATGTGTTATTGACAAACTACCCTCAGGTTGGAAAGACTTCAAGAACTACCTTAAGCATAAGTGAAATGAGATGAGCATGGATGATCTAATTGTTAAACTTCGCATTGAGGAAGACAATAGATGATCAGAGAAGATATCATCATCGCAGGCTTTCGTTAAAGCTAATGTGGTGGAGCATGGTCAAAGCTCCAAGACCAAGAAATTTGCTGGAAAGAATTCCAAGCTAGGTCCCAAGGGAGGGGTATTTAAATATCCCAAATTTCAGAGGAAATGTTTCAATTGTGATAGGATAGGTCACAAATTGGCAAATTGCAGACTGCCCAAACAAAAAAAATAAAATGGCATATGTGGTGAAGAAACTCACCAAAGAAGTCGATGATATCAATTTAAGTGCCGTAGTTTCTGAAGTGAATCTTGCTGGGTCAAACCCAAAGAAGTGGTGGATGGACACTAATGCAACTCGTCACATATGCTCAGACAGAGGTTTGTTCACTTCCTTCAAACCAACTGAAAGTGGGGAGAAGTTATTCATGAGAAATTCTGCAACGTCTGAAATAAGTGGAGAATGGAAGGTGATTCTGAAGATGACCTCCGGGAAAAACCTTACTCTAAACAACGTACTGTATGTACTATATATACGTAAAAATTTGGTATATGGATCGCTAGCAAGCATGAATTTCGCATGGTATTTGAGTCTGATAAGGTCATATTGTCAAAATATAATATGTTTATGGGAAAAAGCTATGTAGCCAATGGGATTTTCAAACTCAGTGTAATGACTATAAAGTCTAAGAATATGAATAAAGCTAGTACTTCTTCTGCCTACTTGCTTGAGTCTTCCAATTTGTGGCATGGTAGACTAGGACATGTTAATTATAATACTCTGAAGAGATTAATTAACTTAAATCATATTCCCATATTTCAAATTGACAATAAATATAAGTGTGAAACTTGCGTTGAGGCAAAAATGGCGAAGTTATCATATCATACTATTGAAAGGAATACCAAACCTTTAGATATGATTCATAGTGACATATGTGATCTGAAATTTGCGCCAACGAGAAGAGGCAATAAATATTTTATTACCTTTGTTGATGATAGCATGAAATATTGCTATGTCTATTTGCTAAAGGGCAAAGATGAAGCCTTAGAGAAATTTATACTCTATAAGGCTGAAGTTAAGAATCAACTTAATAAGAAAATTAAAGTAATAATGAGTGATCGTGGTGGCGAATATGTAAATCCTTTTGGTGAATTTTGTGCTCAAAATGGGATTAGATATGAAGTCACTCCACCATATTCACCACAGTTCAATGGTATGGCTGAACGGAAAAATCGAACCCTCAAGGAAATGATGGATGCAATGCTGTTAAGTTCTGGATTATCTCAGAACTTGTGGGGGTAAACTATTTTATCAGCAAATTACCTTTTAAAAAATGCACTCTTGAAAAAAGATGTGAAATCACCCTATGAGCTTTGGCATGGAAGACATCATTCCTACAATTATTTACGAATGTGAGGGTGTCTAGCCAAAGTAGTTGTACCTACTACAAAGAGAGTAAAGATATGTCCAAAAACAGTTGATTGCATTTTTATTGGTTATGCACAAAATATCAGTGCATGTCGATTTCTTGTGTACAAATCTGAAATTTCTAATATACACAGAAATACAATAATAGAATCGAAAAATGCTACGTTTTTCGAGCATAATTTTTAATACAAATTTGATGAGGGACCGAGTTCGTCAAAATGAACATTTGAATATGTCTATGATGATAGTCCCCATAGTGATCATGGACAAAAAAATGATGTTGTTCTTAGTAAGAGAATAAGAACAGAAAATCTTTTGGTCCAGATTTTCTTACTTACATGCTGGAAAGCGATCTTCAAAGCTTTCAGGAAGCTATAAACTCTCTTGAATGTCCTTTATGGAAATAGGCAATCAAAAGTGAAATAGATTCCATTTTGTAAAACCATACTTGGGAGTTAGTGGATCTACCTCATGGTTGTAAACCTTTGGGTTACAAGTGGATTTTCAAAAGGAAGATGAAAGCAGATGGAACTATTAATAAATACAAGGCAAGGCTAGTAATAAAGGGTTACAAGCAAAAGGAAGGCATTGATTATTTTGATACATATTCACCAGTGACGAGAATAAATTCCATAAGGATGGTGATTGCCATAGCAGCCTTGCGGAATTTAGAAATACATCATATGAATGTAAATACAACATTTCTAAATGGGGATCTTGATAAAGAGATCTATATGGAGCAACCTGAGGGTTTTTCTGCTCCAGGACAAAAGAGGAAAGTCTGTAGACTGGTGAAATCTATGTATGGTCTAAAACAAGCTCCAAAACAATGGCATCAAAAATTTGATTCTGCCATGTTAGAAAGTGGGTACAAAATAAATGAATGTAACAAGTGTATCTATATAAAGGATACAGACGATTGATATGTCATTTTATGCTTATATGTAGATGACATACTTATCGTAGGTAGTAACGATAATATGATCCAAACTACCAAAGCTTTGTTAAATACAAAGTTTGATATGAAAGACATGGGGCATGCAAATGTGATACTGGGAATTAAAATTTTCAGGTTTTCGAATGGAATCATTCTTAGTCAGTCACATTATATAGACAAAATACTGAAAAAATTCAGTAAAAATGATACTGGTATAGCCAAAACACCTATAAATATGAATTTACATCTCTCCAAGAATAAAGGAGAGGGTGTTTTCCAAGTGGAATATTCTAGAGTGAATGGAAGTCTAATGTACCTAATGAGTTACACTAGACCAGATATAGCTTACTCAATAAGTAGACTAAGTAGATACACGAGTAATCCAAACCAAGATCATTGGAAAGGAATAGTTCGAGTACTGAGGTACTTACGATATACTCGTAATTACTGACTGCACTACACAAGATATACAGCTGTATTAGAAGGATATAGTGATGCGAGTTGGATATTTGATATAAAGAATTCAAAGTCCACTAATTGATATGTATTTACATTGGCTGGTGCAGCTGTAACATAGAAGTCCTCCAAACAAACAATTATAGCTCGTTCCACTATGGAGTCTGAGTTCATAGCTTTAGACAAATGTGGAGAAGAGGCTGAATGGTTACGTCAGTTCTTAGAGGACATTCCACAATGGCTAAAACATATGCTTGCAATTAGCTTACATTGCGATAGTCAATCTGCAATTGGCAGGGCACAAAATATCATGTATAATGGAAAGTCAAGACATATACGTCGAAGACACAATTCCATTAGACAGTTAATCTCAATTGGAGTAATTTATATAGACTACGTAAAGTCGAAAGAAAATATTGCTGATACGCTAACCAAAATGTTAAATAAAGAACTAGCTGAGAAGTCATCGAGGGGAATGTGATTGAAGCCTATAAGAAGAAAGTCGATATGATGGAAACCCGACCTATGTGACTGGAGATCCCAAGATCTAGGTTCAACGGGACAACACAATTGTAAATACTAATACCGATCACTGTGGGGGTTTTTACCCTTACCCATTCCAATGATGAAACAGTGATAGATAAAAGGTTAAGCAATGCTTTTAATAATTCTCGGATGTTTGGTAATCTATGAGGATTATATGGAAACAGAAGAATCACCTATGTGGGAGTGAATAGGGGCCGCTTCAAGGAGAATTGTGGTGGGAGCAATTCTTTAAACTCTTGCAGAATCAGGATGATGTTCATGGCCAAAACGAACATAATAGTGAGAATTGAAAAATATCAGAAATGGGTCCTATGTGAGGTGTATCATCATTTACATAAATGATATAATAGTTCAAGGACATCATGTCTACCATTTAATCAGTAAGGTAAATACATTTTCACAAGGGAAGGTTCAAAGAGTAAACTTTACCTATCCTATGCAGACTCCAACCATAGAGCTTTATCACCTGTGTATAGAATAAGGCTAGTTTAATTTATTCTTGTGGGATTATTGGTTTTTTGTAATTGACATAACAATTGTCAGTTACAAAAACCTTTTATTGAATAAATTAATTAGGTTTTAATTTTGTTTTAATTGTTTTGTTTTCTGTTTCAATTTTTGTTTACTATATATATGTATATAGTTTTGAGGTTTTAGTAGAGAAAAGAAAGGGAACAAGAAGAGGAAAAACATAAGAACATGGTTTTGGGTTTTAGTGAATGTGGTGATATAGTTTGAGTATTTTTTCAAGTTTGAAGGTAAAGTTTTGGTGGTGCTAAAATAAAAAATTTAGATTATCCATTATATCCTAGGAGACGATCATCAATGAGCCATTGACACCAATGGGGATGAAATCGTTTTTAAAGAAACTATGGTATTACACAAACTTTGGATTATTACCAAAGACATCATATACATGTTCTGTATTTTATTATCTATATAAATTTAGTTTATTAATTTGTAATATATATATATATATATATTTATAAATATGTTGATTTTCTTTTTTTTTTACAGTTTTGTTTTACAGAACTATCATTGTTTTTGTGGTTTCATATTATTATGAAAGAGTACTTATATATATATCAAATCGATAGAATTAAGCCATAATTTACCCACACAAAAATATAAATAAATAAATAAATAATAAGATAAGCAATAGTTGGACTTATTCCATGCAGACTCACAGTACTTAAATAATATTTACCAAAAAAAGTATTCAAATAAACTAGGCTAATAGGGGTACCATTACATAGCAAGAAAAACTAAGGCAACCGTATGCAAAATATCAAATGGAAGGATGTTTACCTTGCCAGTAACGCTATGTTCAACAAAATTTCATTGAAACATAAAATTTGTTGCTCAATGTTTGTTCTATTTTATTATTATTTTGCTACACTTAGAGATTCAGTAACAAAAAGTCTTTCATAATGAAACAAAAAACCAAAACTAAAGGGCTTACTTCCGAAATGAACCAATGAGCCCAGGCCCATATATATCATCAAAAATGTTCAACAAAACACACAATTCGTTAAACAGACCCAACATTACTATGCCCACTCAAATAGAACCACACCTTGACCAAAACTAAAACCAACGATTCTAAGTAAACCAAAAATTCAACAACACACTGAAGCTACTAAATCATATATAATAGTTAAATCTTCACCGAGAACAATTTGTGTGAGATAAGAATAGCATTCACCCAAAAGAGAGGAAAAAAAAAATAGAAGAAGAAGAAGAAAAAAGCATTTTAATCAGCATTAGCAACAATTCTGTCAATGATGTTAGCCACAACAGCTTTACACTCATTCAGCTTCAAAATACTCTTGTTTAGCTTTGAACGCTTTGAAGCAATTGATGGAGATTCCTCCATTAACTTCTCAGCCCCACCAACATTCCTTCCAAATAATTCATTCACTATCTCAAATTCCAAATCCTTATTAACAAAATAGATCTTTCTTACAATAATTTCTCTAAGAACTCTTTGCAATCTCCCACTTGTCGAAACTCCTTGTAAGAGTTGCTCCTTGTTTTTCTTTCCACTTTTTTTATCTTCTTAGATTACCTGCTTGGATAGTGGCATACAATTTGCTATTTATTTTATGATTGAATTAAATTAACTATACGTTGTTTTCTTGCCCAGGAATTTGTACAGAAGCTTTTCCACACAAAATAAATTAACTCAGTGAGTGCCTTACTCAATGTTCCAAAGGTAATTGAATTTCTCGTAGAACAAAAAATTGTATTCCTTAGCTTCTTTTATATAAAAAGAAATGTTAATTGTATATGTTTACTTCAATTTCCCCCTCCCTGTTCCTTTCATATAGACTAGTATTCTTTGCATATAAATTGTGGTGGATAACAAATCATTATTGGAAACATGGAGTATGAAGGGGATGAAGATGCAGGATCTGCAGCAGAGCTTTTTTACAACAACTCTGCGAATTGGGGTTTTAGTAACACAGGTCACTTTTGGGATATTCAGAGTGGCCAAGACAAGTACATGACGAAAAATGTCTCCATACTTAGAATGAACAATTCCGAATTGTACACAACCGCACGCCTCTCTCCTCTTTCACTGCCGTATTTTGCTCGTTGCTTAGCGAAAGGAAATTATACTGTGAAACTTCACTTTGCAGAGATAGTATTCAGAGACAACATATCTTATTAGTGTAACATCCTAAAAATTTAATTAATGATTAGGAAAGTAATTAGAATTAATTATGCTTAATAATAGAATTAATAATACTAATGATATAAGAAAAATATTTATTAGTAAAATAAATATTGTTAGTTTTAAAATTTAATTTAAAAGAAATAAAAATTTAGAATTTTAATTTGTGAATTAGTGTATTTAATTAGAGTTAGTTTAAGAAGAAAAATAAAAGTGAAAATAAAAATAAATAAATAAGAATGTTGAATAAGTAAATAAAAATAAAAATGAAAAAATAAAATAAAATATAATGAAAATTGCTAAATGACCATTTTGTCTTTGTAGTTAAATAATTATGTGTTATTGGGTGAAGGGCAAAATTAGAAAATTGGGGCAAAATTCTGAATTAAAGCCTCCAGCCTTCTTCCTCATGCGGAGAGCATTTCCTCCATCTCTGTGAGTACCGACCACCATTTTTGAGAGAAAAAAAAATTGTATATCTTCAATCTCTTCCAAATCAAGCTTAAAAATAGGTCACCCATAGGTTTTAGAGCCTTTTAAACACTTTGGTAATGTTTGTTTTAACCAAAAGCCACTCTAGGTGTGAGTTTTGGAGGTTTAGCCGAATTTCCTTCTCACCAGATTTTGAGAGATTCCGGCTACCTCTCGCTGGAATATTTGTACCAAAAGCTTTCTTTCTCACTCCTTTACAAAACCCAAGTGTTAGAATTAAAGATTAGTGAGCTAGGTTAAAGATTTGACAAAAAGGATACAAATGAGATTTTCGGATTTCTGGAGAAAGTGTGAAATTTTGGCTCCAATTGAAGGTAAATCATGTTTCTTATGCTTAATTACATTGTATAATGATAAGCATTATAGTATAGAGTTGGAGAATGAAAATTTAGGGAAATTTGTGAGGGTTTGGTATGTGTTTTGATGAAATTACGATGATAGATTAGGAATGGTGATTGTAGTTAATATAATAAATTATAATTAAGAAATATAGAGGAATTGTGAAGGTTGATTTTATATTTGGTTGAGAGATAGTAATTTTAATTGGAAAATTTAAGTGGTTGATGATATAAATTTAGTTGGAAAATTAATTGCGATGAAAAATTGAGAATAAAAGTTTAGGTATTAACCTCTAAAAATCATTTGGGTATAAATATAATTAATAAACCTATGTTATTAGAGGAAAAATTGCATAAGTATGAAAATAGGTAATAAAAGGGGGTTTTATTTTACATTACGATAATGAAATAATTGGTAATATTATTTTATTGTATTACTAGAGGAAATAATTACTCCGGTCGAACGACAAGGAGCAACTAACCGTGGATAGACGTCAACGCGGCGTCTGTGAGTGGGAACACATATATATATAAATATATATATATATATATATATAAATGCATGAATATATACATATATTTTATAGTTTTGCAATATATTCAAATGTTATATGATTAAGAAATATATTTTGTGATTAAATAATTTTTACAAGTATATATATATATAGATTGATATATATATTACATTGTTATTTCTTTTGGAATAAATACATACATATTTATACATATGTTTAAAAGAATGCTTTAATTATGAATTTAAAGTAAGTATTTATGAATGTGATTATTTTGTTTGAATTCATAAATGCATGGCACCTATGTGGTGACTACTTGGGCGATGAGTATGCTGCCGAGTAGGGTGTAACAAGGTTGGTGACTACTTGGGCAATGATTATGCTGACGGGTAGGGAGGTTTGACATTGGATATACTTGTGCGATGGTTTATGCCGCCAAGTGATTGGGCGATAGTTTATACCGCCAGATTAATTATACTTGTGCGATGGTTTATGCCGCCAAGTGATTAGGCGATGGTTTATGCCGCCATATTATTTATGCTTGTTCGATGGGTTATGCTGCCAAGCTGAGATTATGAATTGCATATATGTGTGAATATATGAAGGGACAATGGTTTTCAGAGAAATAGTTATTACCCGTTCGGTATATGATGATTTGTTCACATATATGTCTGTGGCTTTTCACTGGAGATTTAATAGTTAGTTTACCCGCCCGGTATACATATATGATGTGTTCGTATATATATGTTCTGTGGCTTTTCATTGAACGTCCCTCATATATTTGGTTGCATTGATTGTGTGTGCTATTTTATATTTAAGACATTTTGACATAAACAAATATATTAATTATGTTAAATATATATGTACATATAAATATATGAGTATTTTGGAAATTCAGAAATTTGAAAGACGAACTACTTTCCAAGGAGATTGCATGAACAAACCAATTTTTATATACGTTATGTATGGAAGAAAATATTATTTTCCTATTTAGTTTCTACTCACTGAGTATGCAAGTACTCACCCCACCAAAAAAATTCTTAATTATGTTTCAGGTAGTTCTTGGATTATTAGCCGTGCTACTGTTGCTAATTAGTGCAAAAGGAGCGAGTTAGAGGTAGTAGTAGCATAGTTAGATTGTGTAAGTTTATTTGTTAGTTGAGTAGCAAACTGTAATATGTTAGAGATATATTGTGTAATCCAATTTTAATATATATGTTATGGAGATTATGTATATGGGTGTATTTCTGAGAAATTACTGGATTGTTGTGAAATATTGTCTGGACGTGCAGGTACATGTAAATAATTTGGTGAATGTTATAAATACAGACAAAATTTTACCGAAATTTCTATTAAAATTTCTAGTATTTAGGAATTTGGGTTGTATAACTATTAATTATGTAGTTGTTGACTGCTTAGGGACTTAATCAGGGTGATTAAGTCCTGCAGGCAAGACTTGGGTAATGCGGTTCCTGTCAATTAGAGTGTTGGAAGAAGAATGTTTGATGTTTATAAGCAGGTAGTGATTTGCATTCCGTAGTACTTTTACGCTATAAGCTGTTAGCCTTTAATCAAAGCATGGATTAAAGGTCAAGGTCAAATATAAATGGAATACCTTTCTATTCTATACATTAGAATATAATAGAAATATGGAAGTTGTAGATTATGCAGATTTGATAAATTATTTATAACAGGGGAAATTGGAGTTGAAAGATTTTAATATTGAAAAGGAAGCACATGGAGTTGATAAGGAAGCGACAGTTATTCGAAAAGCTGTTGTTAAGAATAAGACTTTAGAGATCCATTCTCAATGGACTGGGAAAGGTACAACAAATATTCCAGAAAGAGGAACATATGGTTCTCTTTTATCTGCTATCTCGGTGGAGTCTGGTAAGTAAAAAAATAAAAAAGAAGAAAAATAAATTGTCTATGCTCTCAACTTCATTATTATTAGCTCAAATATTGTTTTTCAATGATTATTATATTTTATATCCATCTCTTAAGTCCAAAGTCTTAGTAAAAGTTTACTGTCTTTGTTATTTTTGTGTATTGTAGATTTCGAACCTCCTGCTGAAAGCAAAGGAAAAATATACATTGCAGTTGGAGTTGTTTTAGTATTTTGCATAGTTACTTTTATAACTTTAAGCATTCTTTGGTGGAGAGGTTGTTTTGGAGGCAGGGAAACAAGGGAACAAGGTAAAGAATATAATATCCAAATTTTGGAACAGAGTAGTTTATAAATGCCATATCTTTCCAGTTATTGCTGTTGAAGGGTTCATGCATTAAAATATTTTTTTTTAAAATGTTCAATACTTTTATTTTTGTCTGTCACAAAATATCAACAATCTGATATACAACCCTGAAAAGCGAAGTACTTGATCACACAGTATTAAGAGGATATTGAAAAATCTCTTGAATAGTTTTACTAAGCATATTTTTTTGTATGCAAATATAGATAATAAAGCACTTCAACATTGAAAGTCAATAGCTTGTCAAATTTTCATAAAACCAATCTAGAAGAGTGATTGGCTCAAAATTTTCTTATAGAGCTTCTACATTTTGACTAAAGTATTTTTCTTCTATAGTTTCTTAGCTTTGTTTTTACCATTTCATCCATAGAATGTTTTTTAAAATATTGAAGACTTGCTCAAATCCCTAGTAAAGCAATCTAATATAATGAACTTTAGTTATTGTCCAACTTATATAAGCTTTTTTGCTTGGCTAGTTCTGAGAGGATTAGATTTGAAAACTGGTGTCTTTACATTCAAACAAATTAAAGCAGCAACAAACAACTTTGACTCTGGAAATAAGCTCAGAGAAGGTGGATTTGGATCTGTTTACAAGGTATCTTCAACTTTGTTTTATTTTCGAATGGTTGTATATAGTTTTAAATATGTTTTCTAGATTTTCATCAGAAGATAAGATGCATAACAAAGATAAATTTTCGATGCAGGGTATATTATTAGATGGTACTTGTATTGCAATTAAGCACCTTTCGTCAAGATCAAAGCAAGGGAATCGTGAATTTCTCTATTAATTAGGCATGATATCTGCTTTAAAATATCCAAACGTTGCTAAATTGCATGGATGGTGTGTGGAAGCCAGCAATTGTTGTTGGTTTATGAGTACATGGATAACAACAGCCTTGCACATTCCTTGTTTGGTGAGTTTAACAATTTTATTAAATGAAGTGTCTCAGAAGCTACTGTAATTGGTTAAAGTGCTACATAAATGAAAAATAATTTAATTAAATAAAATAAATTAGTAAAACCTGATTTTCAGCAGTTTGTTTTTTCTAGCTGTTAGGATTGTTTTTTCGAGCTGTTAGGATTTCTGTTAGTTATGGATTTAGTCCATAATATTCTCCATGTTATACTCGTTTTAGTTTATAATTTTTGTTTAAATTGTTGCTTTATGATTCAATATAAAGTAGAAGTCTAAAGTTTCAAATCAACTTGTTTTTCTTGTTCAAATTTCCCGTTTTGTTTCTGTCATAAACTATCAATTTGGTATCAGAGCCATTTGGAGAGACATCTGTGAGGTTGAGAGAGCCTAAACACTTACCACCTATTAAACATTTTATAATGGATCCAGAAGCTTCATTCACTGCAGTGGCACCTCCAGTGTTTGATGGACTAAATTATCAAGTATGGGCTGTCAGGATGGAAGCCTACCTTGATGCAAATTATCTGTGGGAAGCTGTTAAAAATGAGTATGAAGTTCCTCCCTTGCCAAACAATCCAACCATGGCACAAATCAAAAATCACAAGGATAGGAAAGCAAAGGCTAGCTAGCCTTTTTGCAGCTGTCTCACCTACAATTTTCACCAGAATCATGACACTGAAGACAACAAATGAAATCTGGGACTTCTTGAAAGAAGAGTATGAAGGAAATGAAAGAGTCAGAGGCATGCAAGTTCTGAATTTGATTAGAGAATTTGAAATGCAAAGAATGAAGGATACAGAAACATTCAAGGACTACTCTGACAGACTTCTCATCATAGTTAACAAGGTAAGACTTCTTGGTACAGACTTTTCTGTTTCAAGAATAGTTTAGAAAATCTTAGTTACACTTCCTGAAAAGTTTGAGGCGACAATTTCATCACTTGAGAATGCTAAAGACCTGTCAAGTATCACCTTGGTAGAGCTTTTAAATGCATTACAGGCACATGAACAAAGGAGGCTTATGAGACTAGAAGGCTCTATGGAAGGGGCTTTTCAAGCTAAATCACAAAACAACAAGCAGCCTGGATCAGGTTTAGGTAACAACAACAACAACAACAATCAAATCTATTCACCCTGCCCTCATTACAAGAAGACTAATCATCCACAAGAAAGATGTTGGTGGAGGCTTGATGTAAGGTGTCACAAATGCGGACAGTTAGGGCATATAGAAAGGATATGCAAGAATCAACAATAGCAAGGAGAAGCCAAGGTTGTTGTTGATCAACCACCGGAAGAGCAGTTGTTTTGTGACATCATGTTTTGCAGGTAGCAGCTCTACAGAAAGTTGGCTGATAGATAATGGTTGTTCAAACCACATGACATATGACCATGAGCTCTTCAGAGAACTTGACAAAACTACTATTTCCAAAGTTAGAATTGGAAATGGAGCATATATTGATGCAAAAGACAAAGGGACAGTAGCAATTGAAGGTCTCTCAGGTTTGAAACAAATCCCAGATGTGTTATATGTTCCTGAAATTGATCAAAACCTTTTAAGTGTCGGTCAGTTATTGGAGAAAGGCTATAAGGTTTTATTTGAGGAGAGAAGCTGTATGATCAAGGATGCAGAAGACAGGGAGGTATTCAGAGTCCAAATGAAAGGCAAAAGCTTTGCTAGAAGATGAGAATGTTGCAGTACACAAACAAGAAACCAATGCAATGCTCTGGCATAGGAAATTGGGGCATTATCATCATGCTACTCTGCTCTTCATGAAGAAAAATAATCTAGTGGATGGAGTGCCAGAATTGGAAAAGGAGCTTCCAGTATGTGATGCCTGTCAATATGGAAAGCAGACTAGGCTACCCTTTCCACAAAATAAAGCTTGGAAGGCTTCACAAAAGTTGCAGCTGGTTCCTACAGACGTGGGAGGACCTCAGAAAACACCATCTTTGAATGGCAGTAAGTTTTATATTGCTTTCATTGATGATCATACAAGAATGTGCTGGATTTATTTCATGAAATATACCTCTGAAGTTGCTAATATCTTCTGGAAGTTTAAAGCTTTGGTAGAAACACAAAGTGGATGCAGAATACTCATGATCAAGTCTGATAATGGAACTGAATACACTTCAACCAGATTTAAATTTTTTTTATGAAGATGCAGGCATTGAGCACCAATTAACAGCTCCTTACACTCCCCAGCAAAATGGAGTTGTGGAGAGGAAAAATAGAACACTAATGGAGATGGCTGAGGTTGCAAATACAGCCGTCTTTCTGCTAAACATATTACCAACAAATGCTTTGTAGAAAAAGACTTCATTTGAAGCATGGTATGGCTACAAACCAAGGTTGCTAAATTTGAGAACATTTGGTTGCCTTTGTTTATCTTACATTCCTCAAGTAAAGAGAGACAAATTGGATAAGAAGGCATAACCAAGGATTTTTATAGGCTACAGTGCAATTTCAAAAGCCTATAGAATCTACCTTCCACATAACTACAAAGTAATCGTTAGCAGGGATGTCCAATTCCTTGAGTCAGATTGTTGGAGCTGGGATGACAACAAGAAGCTTGAGTTCCGTGAAAAGAGTGATGATGATGATGAAGAACCTCTCAGGGGAACCAGATCACTTTCTGATATATATATATATATATATCAGAGATGCAATGTTACTGTAATGGAGCCTGCAGGGTATGAAGAAGCTGCAGCAGATCACAAATGGATAATTGCAATGGTGGAGGAGCTCAAGATGATTGAGAAAAACCAGACTTGGGAGCTAGTGGACAGACCTACACACAAAAAGACCATTGGAGTCAGATGGGTTTACAGAACCAAACTCAATTATGATGGTTCTGTAAATAAGCACAAGGCAAGGTTGGTTTTCAAGGTATATGCTCAGAAATTTGGGGATGATTTCTCTAAAACTTTTGCTCCAGTTGCCAGATTGGATACCATAAGAATGCTTATAGGCCTTGCTGCACAAAAAGGATGTTTATACATCAGATGGATGTCAAATCGGCCTTTTTGAATGGATACTTGGTGGAAGAAATTTTTGTAGAACAACCCGAAGGTTTTGTTGTTCAAGGACAGGAGAAGAAGGTATATTTGCTTAAAAAGGCCTTGTATGCTTAAAACAAGGATCAAGGCCCTGGTACAGCAGAATTGATGCTCATTTGTTAAGTTTAGGCTTTATAAAAAGCCTAAGTGAATTTACACTATATATCAAGAAGGTTTGTGATGAGATACTTGTGGTATCCTTATATGTTGATGATTTACTTGTGACAGGAAGTAGTATGGAGCAGATTAACAATTTTAAAAATAAAATGAAAGATGTTTTTGAAATGACTGATCTTGGGAATATGACATTCTTCCTTGGCATGGAAGTACAACAAAAGCAGAATGAGATCTTCATATGTCAGCATAAATATGTCAAGGAAATTCTGAAGAAGTTCAATATGGAGGAATGCAAGCCAACTGAAACTCCAATGAATCAGAAGGAGAAGTTTTGCAGAGAAGGTGGAGCTAAAAAGGTTAATGAAGGGCTTTACAGAAGCTTAATAGGATGCTTGATGTATTTGACTGCAACCAGGCCAGACATTATGAATGTTGTAAGTCTACTTTCAAGATACATGCACTGTGCTAGTGAAATTCATTTACAAGCAGCTAAAAGGGTGGTTAGATATGTCAAAGGCACGATTGATTACGATCTTAGGTTCAGTCAAGTTAAAAATTTCAGTCTTTATGGTTATTCTGACAGTGATTGGGCTGGTTGTGTTGATGATATGAGGAGCACCTTAGGTTATTGTTTTAGCTGTGGTTCCGCAATATTTTCATGGTGTTCTAAGAAGAAGGAAGTTATAGCTCAATCTACAGCAGATGCAGAATATGTAGCTGCTGCAGCTGCTGTGAATCAGGCTCTTTGGATTAGGAAGCTATTAGCAGATTTGCATATGGAACAAGAAGAAAACACATAGTTGTTTATAGACAACCAAGCTGCAATATCAATTGCAAATAATCCAGTGTTCCATGGAAAAACAAAACACTTCAAGTTGAAGCTCTATTTTTTAAGAGAAATACAAAAAGAAGGTGAAGTACAGCTGATCTACTGCAGAATAGAAAATCAAAATACTGATATCCTAACAAAGGCACTTCCTAAAACTAGATACGAGTTCTTGCGGCAAAGACTTGGAGTATGCAGCTTCAGAGCCAGGGAGGAGTATTAAATGAAATGTCTCAGAAGCTGCTGTATTTGGTTAAAGTGCTACATAAATGAAAAATAATTTAATTAAATAAAATAAATTAGTAAAACCTGATTTTCAGCAGTTTGTTTTTTTTAGCTGTTAGGATTGTTTTTTCGAGCTGTTAGGATTTCTGTTAGTTAGGGATTTAGTCCATAATATTTTTCATGTTATACTCTTTTTAGTTTATAATTTTTGTATAAATTGTTGCCTTATGATTCAATATAAAGTAGAAGTCTAGAGTTTCAAATCAACTTGTTTTTCTTGATCAAATTTCCTATTTTGTTTCTGTCATAAACTATCAAATTTCTTAATTAACTGTTATTTATTAATAAATATCTAATGAAATTCAATGGATCATGTAATCTTTGTTGATAGAAAAGGTCATAAGGAAGGAGGTCAATTAAAATTAGACTGGCCTACAAGGCAGAAAATATGTGGTGGCATTGCCAAAGGTTAACTTTCATGCATGAAGAATCGGCATTGAAAATTGTTCATAGAGACATTAAAGCTTCAAATATATTGCTTGATAGGGACCTCAACCCTAAGATTTCTGACTTAATTTGGTCTAGCCAAACTAGATGAAGAGGAGAAAACCCACATCATCACCAGAGTTGCTGGAACTATGTGAGGATTTTTTATCTTCCTCTTTTCTTCTGCTGAAATATTATTTGTTGTTTTTCATTATTTCTTTTCCATACCACATCTTGATTATGAAACATTTCAAAGTACTCTTTTGTTGGTCGGTGAAATTCATTAAACAAATATAATTTGAGGAATAACAAGAAACCACATTTCTGTAAGAAAGCTACATTGCAAATTCCAAGCCTGAATTGTCTTTTTAATTACAACTATCCTTCATGCCAGAATAATGCTATAGGACATAGTCTTAGGCCTTATTCATTATTAGGTACTAATTAGTCTTAGGCCTTATTCATTATTAAATATTAATTTCTCATGAAATCATTAGTAGCCTAGGAAAATGTTTGTTTGTAAAAGATATAAGAATTCCTTTGAAATTGTGGAAACCAGAGCAGCTCTTGTTGACAACTGTCCCCATCACTTTTGACATACATGTGCTTATAATAGGTTCTCCATCCCTGTTGCAAAAACCAACCGAGCCACATCAATCTTCCAAAGGACCAATTCATCCCAAGTAGGTAAGGCATCCTCGATACTAAGCCTCATAAAACTACTAACATCATGAAAAAGGTATAGTTTAGGTAGAGTTTTCTATGAGCTTGGAAGAAAAAGATTAAGGGTAAGATACTTTGACTGAGAGCCTTGTTTTAAATTATCGACAGTGAGTTTGTGAAGCTCCAATTAACATCATCCTTAGTCTTCTTGCCAATTTTAAAAGCTTGACATTGTACAAGGTTGAGTGCAACACTGACATACATAAGTTGTCCTTCTCCCTATGACCTTTATCAAGTGAGACAAATTTTAATATTTTTTTTCTCCCTTTGACCTTGTATATATGATCAGTACATGATGGTAAGCGTAATGGCAAACGTGATGAAATATGACTATATTTCTTATGCTTGCGGTCTGATTCTTGACATTTTTGTTGCATCAAAATTTGGTCATTGAATTATTTTTATTCTGCAGAGGATACATGGCACCAGAGTATGCATTATGGGGTTATTTAACTGATAAAGCAGATGCATGTTTACAGTTTTTGGGTTGTTGCATTGGAACTTGCGACTGGCAAAAGCAACATGAAATTTCATCCAAGTGAGAATTATGTGTGCCGTCAAGATTGGGTAAGGTGAAATTTTATCATATCATTTTAATATTCAAACTCTCAGCGTGAAAAATGTGAATAGGTAAGACATAGGATAATTGCTGCAATATATATATTACATAATTCATTCAACTAGAACACTCTGTCATTTTCAACTTCTGCACAAAGATTCAGGCCATCTCTCTGTATCTGTGGTAGAAATGGAAAGTGCGAATCTCCATGTTATAACCAAAAAAAAAATTTTAAAAATTAAAAAAAAAAACCCAAAATTCTTGTAACTCTTGATTTATTTATTTTTCCCTCATTATTTTCTATGCTTGTTTCAGGCTCTTGTTTCACAACAAAAGTGAAGTTTAATGGAGCTGGTGGGTCCAAGGTTGGGATCGCTGGTCAGTAAGGAAGAAGCCATTAGAATGATTAGCATAGCTTTATTATGCCACAATCCATCCCCAGCACTTCGACCTACCGTGTCTACTGTAGTGTGCTTGCTTGAAGGTCGAACTACCGTTCATGAGTTGGTTATGGATCCAAGTATTTATGGTGATAAATTGAGGTTTGAAGCCTTGAGAAACCAGATCAATTCATTTACAANCCTTCTTACAATAATAGCATTTTCTACCTCTAGTTTTAGAGTTTGACCTAGAGGTATTTCTAAATTTGGTCTTATAATCATTCTTACTCAAAGATCTAGTAGGGTGTCTCCCACGGATACTAAGACCCTCATGTTTGGACTCAGTTTTAAGTTCAAGATTTCTAGCTCTAAGAGCACCAGTAACAATATCAATAGTCAATTTGTCTCTCCCATACTTAATAGCATTTTTCACCTCTTTATACATATCAGGCAAGGAATTAAGTAAAATGACAGAGTTATGCTCATTAGAGAAAGTCACTTCACAATTAGCAAGATCAAGAATTAAACGATTGAATATATCAAGATTAATATCTAAATCTTTGGTGATATCCATTTTAAAACCAAAGAATTGTTCAAGAAGATATATTTTGTCAGGTAGAGACCTTACCAGATAAAGCTCTGCCAATTTGGTCCACATCTCTGATGTGGTTTTGACGCTATCTACCTTCCTCAGAACGTTATCTGAGAGGTGCAAGATTATTGTGCTCAACGCTATCTCATCGGCTTCAGCACGCTTATCATCAGAAGTATCCAAGGGATACGAGTTATCAATCGCCTTCGCAATCTTCATTTGAATGAGTATCGCTTTCATTTTCTTGCACCAGAGGAGGAAATCACCTTTGCCATCAAAAACTTGAACCCCAAATTTCGTAGACATATCGAAAACTTCAAGAACCAGAACACCCAGGTGATTCTTGAGACAATTCGTATCGGGGAGACGAAAACGATGGCTCTGATACCACTGATAGGAAATTAAAAACCTATCTTGACAGATCAAAGAAAACAGAACACAACCAATTTAACGAGGTTCGGCAATTTGCCTACGTCCTCGGACTCCAGTGAGAGTCTATGCTTATTATTGATCAAAGAATCTAGGGTTTACAGATGAGAGAGTCAACTAATATTCACAGCACAAAGCCTAATCCCAAACCCCATGTTACAACCAGTTTCTAAACTCACAAAGAAAGGAAATCACTCAGACTCTCTCTCTCTTAAAAACAGATGAGAACCAGAAAAACCTCTGCTGCAACTTTTCTTCTATTCTCTGTAATAATGGCTGTGTACGAAGATGAGATGTGGAGGAGGCTTATATCCGAAAGAAAAAACCCCAAAATCAGAGACTGACTAGTGATACGACACCGTTCCCTTTTAATGAGCTGTAGCAAAACGCTACCGTTTTGATATCTCTGTTTTAATAGATGCAGCTGAAGGATTATTTCTTACAATAGGTTCTCCATCCCTGTTGCAAAAACCAACCGAGACACATCAATCTTCCAAAGGACCAATTCATCCCTAGTAGTTAAGGCATCCTCGATAATAAGCCTCATAAAACTACTAACATCACGAAAAATGTATAGTTTAGGTAGAGTTTTCTATGAGCTTGGAAGAAAAAGATTAAGGGTAAGATACTTTGACTGAGAACCTTGTTTTAATTTATCGACAGTGAGTTTGTGAAGCTCCAATTAACATCATCCTTAGTCTTCTTGTCAATTTTAAAAGCTTTACATTGTACAAGGTTGAGTGCAACACTGACATACATAAGTTGTCCTTCTCCCTATGACCTTTATCAAGTGAGACAAATTTTAATATTTTTTTTTCTCCCTTTGACCTTGTATATATGATCAGTACATGATGGTAAGCGTAATGGTAAACGTGATGAAATATGACTGTATTTCTTATGCTTGCTAGGTCTGATTCTTGACATTTTTGTTGCATCAAAATTTGGTCATTGAATTATTTTTATTCTGCAGAGGATACATGGCACCAGAGTATGCATTATGGGGTTATTTAACTGATAAAGCAGATGCATGTTTACAGTTTTTGGGTTGTTGCATTGGAACTTGCGACTGGCAAAAGCAACATGAAATTTCATCCAAGTGAGAATTATGTGTGCCTTCAAGATTGGGTAAGGTGAAATTTTATCATATCCTTTTAATATTCAAACTCTCAGCGTGAAAAATGTGAATAGTTAAGACATAGGATAATTGCTGAAATATATACATAATTCATTCAACTAGAACACTGTGTCATTTTCAACTTTTGCATAAAGATTCAGGCCATCTCTCTTTATCTGTGGTAGAAATGGGAAGTGCGAATCTCCATGTTATAGCCCAAAAAAAAAAATTAAAAATTTTAAAAAAAAAACCCAAAATTCTTGTAACTCTTGATTTATTTATTTTTCCCTCATTATTTTCTATGCTTGTTTCAGGCTCTTGTTTCACAACAAAAGTGAAGTTTAATGGAGCTGGTGGGTCCAAGGTTGGGATCGCTGTTCAGTAAGGAAGAAGCCATTAGAATGATTAGCATAGCTTTATTATGCCACAATCCATCCCCAGCACTTCGACCTACCATGTCTACTGTAGTGTGCTTGCTTGAGGGTCGAACTACCGTTCATGAGTTGGTTATGGATCCAAGTATTTATGGTGATAAATTGAGGTTTGAAGCCTTGAGAAACCAGATCAATTCATTTACAACAGAGAGCACATCTGAATATTAGAATTTTGTTCTTTAATCATTTGCAACGTGTATGTTTTTCCTAATTCAGCCCCAGAATTCTTATGGGGTTAATTTTTTGTGACGAAAGCAATATTGTTTTCGACAACGCTTATTGTAACTTTTGTCTCTGCACTTCTTTTTATATATTTGGACTAAAATTAGAATTAATTTCAAATACAATTTTAAAATTTAGCTTTAATTTAATTTAATTTTTTAAATTTATAATAATACTTTCTGTAGACATATAAAAAAAAACATAGATGTATTATCCTAAATTTAAAAAATTAATTTGGATTTAAACTAAAACTTTAACCTTTTAAAAATATTAATGTTGTTTCTGGGATTCAGTAAAAGTAGTATAAGCCTTTGGTACGGAAGCTTTCTTCCATTTCGCATTTATTCTCTTTGGATAATAATGATTAGAATCGGCCGCTTGATTCAATAAACTCTCATTTGTCTTTTTCCTTTCTTTTTTCTTAGGCATGAATACTAACCGAACGGTCCGGGCCATATAAAATTCACACACACTACAATTAGTTGACACAAAACAGAATATTCACCCAAAAAAAAAAACACAAAATAGAATATAAATTCTCAAAAAAAATAAAAATACAGAATATAAATATATGCATATATATATATATATATATTTATATAATAAAGTTGACAGAAATTCATAAAAAAAATAAAAATAAATAAAGTTGACAAAAAGCAAGCAAGGTCACACCAAACAGCAAATAACGTACATAGAAAAAGAAAATGCATCCAAATCTATAGGTTCATACTGGACCAGGTTACGTGGGAAAGAGGCAGGGTAAGAAAAACTTTTAATAGGTGGGAAAGATGCAGGGGAAGAAAAACTTTTGTTGACTTTTATTCTAATCATCATACTAGACCGGGTTAGGTTGGAGAGAGGCAGGGTAAGAAAAACTTCTATACTAATTACCATAGGAACCAATTCTGTCAATGATATTCGCCACAACAGCTTTACAGTCCCTGAGCTTTTTGATGCTCTTAAGCAGCCTCACCCTCTTAGATGCAACCGCTGGCAATTCCTCCATCAACCTTTCAATCCCACCAACATGGGTTACCACAGACTCATTTATGATCTCCATTTCCAGTTCCTTGTTCACCAAATTCTTCATGCTCAGTTGCAGATGCAGAGCCATACAGTCCACAAGCCTCCTCAACACTATCTTCCAATATGCAATCATCCTCATCCTCAAATCAAAAGCCTGCGGTATAAGATGCTTATGCTGCCTCAGACCTCCAACTTCTACATTCGAAAGGCCTTTAATCATAACCGTACTGGGTCTGTATACATTTTCGAAGACTTCAAATATGAACGAATCGCTTTGAGCCATTAGCGTATTCCAGTCAGATATATAAGCTGGATTGCATGTGTAATCTGTCGCCATCTCCATTTCCACAATCTCCTCCATCCATTTGATGGACCTTTCTTTCATCTTGGCTATCAGGTTTTGGCCTGTTCTTTTGGCCGACAATTGAAGCTGGTAATAATCTTTCACATGGTGCATCAAAACCTTCATCACAACCTCTTCTATGTAATCCCATAACTTCTCAACAAACTCAATCGTCATACCTGAAATTCCCTTCACCTTTAGTTTTAAAATGCTGAGAAAAGCGGTCCGGGGAAGGAAGTTTGGCAGCGCAATCTCTTTGGACTCTTCCAAAATCTCGATCTCGTCCATCAAAAAGTCACCAACTGGATCGCTTTGAGCACAGCTATGGAGGTCATCAGAAAATGTGTTGAGCATCTCGGCCAAACGAGCCTTGCAATGCATGCGTTTATCATCAGGGTACTCCTCGTATTCTCCTCGGAGAAGAATTTTCTTCAGCGATTCCTTCACAGCCCCAACGATCTGCATAAAAGCAGTGGTTGCCTCGGCAACAGAAGACACATGCTTGGGCAACTTGTTGAGCTCTGCAACATTGGTGTTCAACTTGTCGTTGATCTTTTTAACAATATCAGGAAGACTTCGAGCTATGCTAGATGCTTGGATCTGAACCAGCTTCTGAGCCAAAACAGGAATACCCACAATGGATTTGTCAATCCTGGAAAGAAGAGGATGGGTTTGGAACAGAGTAGCTTCCTCCATTCGAGCTTCTTCGTAAGATTCATTTCCAATGCGATTCCTGACGCAGACATAACCGAGCCCAATGTTGACATCGTCAGCGGTAACCTTCTCAAGAAGTCCTTCGGGAGCTCTGTCAGCCTTCGTAACCACAGCCAGCGTTCTCTCCCTCTCTTTATCGACGCTCTGTGACATCCTGATGGACTCGCAAGTAGTGAAATCAACGGTTGCTGATAACACGTTGAGAATAATACTCTCTTTGGGGTTTATGTACTTCATGATTATATCTCTTATCTGTTCGTATATGTTGACAGGCTGGTCATGAACTGGAACTCTAGTAATCCCAGGAAGATCAACCATGGTTAAATCAGGAACACCCATCTTTTTCACCACCAAAGTTATGGGACTGTCGGAAATTCCTTTGCCTCGGCCAGCAATTCTTTCGGTGGCTTCATTTATAGCTTCTACAATATGGTCTTCATCTGTAGGAACAACTTGGTCGGCAAACTCCAGAGATAGGACCGGTTCAGGATCAGAGTGGTGTTGAAGCTTCATAACGAGTGGGACCCTCGTGCAGATGCCCTGGCCTCTAGGAAGGCTGATGCCGGCGAGGGATTCGAGGACGCTGGACTTGCCGGAGGACTGATCTCCGACGACGACGATGGTGGGGAGCTGAATTCCTTCTTCCATGACCATGAGTTCCCGGAGCCTGTCGACGGCATCGAGGAGTGGACGGATGCGGTGGTTGTAGGAGGAAATAATGGGCGCAGAGAGAGGTTCATCGGGGTCTTCCGAAGCAAGTACAATTAAGCGTTCTTGGTCGGCGCTGGAAGCCATTTTTTTTGGAGTATGCAAAGCAGAGAGGGAGAAAGAGAAACACAAACAGAGAGAAAGAAGAAGTAATGTGGGATGGTCTGAGTCTGAGAGAGAGGAGAGGGAAGGCACAATTATTTGTAGAATTTTCTTCTAATTTAAAGTCACGTTGATCCTTTGACGCAAGCGCAAGCATGTCATATTCCCACACATGTACGGAACATTAATAAATAAAAAGTAATTATTAAAAAAAAGTGGAAACAAACATGGTGAATTTTTAAGTTTTATTTTTTTTGTAAAAAAAAAAAAAGTGGAAGTCCTTTAGTAAATAGGTTAAATTTAAATATTTTTTTAATTTAATGAAAATTCATACTGAAAATTTATATGATTAGAAACTCTGTGTAGTAACAACAGAAAAAAAAAAACATTTTGAGTCCAAATCTAAACAGTACGGGTCTGAGTGAGAGGACAGGGAAGGCACAATTCTTTGTAGAATTTTTTCACTTTAAAGTCACGTCAGCCCTTTGACGCAAGCGCAAGCATGTCATATTCCCACACATGTACGGAACATTAATAAATAAAAAGTAATTATTAAAATATAGTGGAAACAGACATGCTGAATTTTTATGTTTTATGGGAACATCACAGTGGTTGTCCAATGATATGCTACTATACTCAATATATACTTTTAATTAATTATTTTTTACCCTCCAATTTTAGGTATACGGCCAAAAAAAAAAAGTTATTTTTATCTATGTTTAAATGTGAATTTGCTTCGAATTACTATATATATATTTTTTGTGTGAATTGCTTGGATTTACTGTAAGTGCGTATACATCAGAGAGTAAGACATGGAAAAAGAAAACCAAAAGTTGAAATTTTGACTCTTTTTAAACTAATTATAATTTTTTTCAACTGCAAAAGGGTATTGTTATTGTCAGTGGATGTTTATTAATATAGCAGTTGTTAATTAACTGCATTTAATTATATTATTTTTTATTCTAAAATTTTAATTTTTAAAAATAATATATTAAAATATTCATTTAAATTTTCAAATGGTATATAAATTTTACAAATAATGATCATTGCGTATGATAAGTAGTATTTTTTAGTCAATTAATCTTAATGTTAATGTAATTAAGCTTCAATTACTTGGGTACTTCGTAGGCTCACTATTATGGCACAGAAATTGTCCACATCTGAATAACAGGAAAAAAAAGAAAAAGGAAAAAAAGGGCAATTTATTTAGAACTATTAAAATGTTACACGATAAGATAACACGACAAGAAACGATACGATAATTTATAGATTTGGATCTTTGATATCAAATCGAGTTGATATCAGTGTCACACGATAAAACATGATAAGAAAACGGATTAAAATGGGTTGGAACACGTTAATACGATAAATTACGATAAAACACGATAAAAAAATATTAATTTAATTATTTGTTAACTTTTTACATTATTATTTTTTTTTAATTTTACAAAACTATAAAATTAATATTTTATTTCATTGAAAAATAACAATTTTTATATAATAATAATAATTTGTTTTAGGTTCTATCTTTTTTATTACTTATATTGGATGTATAATTTCAGTTTGGTTTATAATATTTTAAATATTTTTAAATTAATTTTAGTTTGTTTTATAATATTTTGAATATTTTTAAATTTATAATTGAAATGCATATTTTATTTTTTAGTCACGATAAATATTTAATATAGCTTTAATTCGTAATATTTTACATATTTTAAATTCACAGTTATTATTTATGTTGAATTTTAGTATGTTAATATATTTTTTTAAATGTTTAACATATCATTTGAATATGTATTTAGACTTAATGGACATGAATTGATAATGATTTATCATTTGCCAATATATATTAATTTAAATAAAAAAATAAAACACTCACGTACATGTCTAGTAAACACGAATAAAATACGACACGAACACAAAACGATACGCCACGAACACGGTTTAACACGAAAATTTAACGGGTTAGGTTCGGATGAACAAAATTTAACACGATACGACACGAATACGGTTCAACACGACACGTTGCCAGTCCTATTTTTTTTCTAATTCCTTGTAAGTTCAAATGACTAAAATATCTCGAGAATCATTTTTCTTGTCAAAAAACACTTTCATAAGCCTATATTATGTTAATGTAGAATGCCCAAAGAAGGCCTTACTCAATTTTCAAAAGGTAAATGAATTTCTCGTAGAGCAAAAAATTGTATTATTCATTAGCTTCTTTCATATGGTATATAAAAAGAAATGTTAACTGTATATGTTTCACTTCAATTTCCCCTCCCTGTTCCTTTCAATAGACAAGTATTCATTGCATATAAATTGTGGTGGAAAACAAATAATTATTGGAAACATGGAGTATGAAGGGGATGAAGATGCAGGATCTGCAGCAGAGTTTTTTTACAACAACTCTGCGAATTGTGGTTTTAGTAACACAGGTCACTTTTGGGATATTCAGAGTGGCCAAGACAAGTATATAACGAAAAAATGTCTCCATGCTTAGAATGAACAATTCCGAATTGTAGACAACCGCACGCCTCTCTCCTCTTTCACTGACGTATTTTGCTCGTTGCTCACTGCGAAACTTCACTTTGCAGAGATAGTATTCAGAGACAACATATCTTATTATAGTGTTGGAAGAAGAATGTTTGATGATTATATTCAGGTAGTCAATTGCATTCCGTAGGACTTTTACGCTATAAGCTGTTAGCCTTTAATCAAAGCATGGATTAAAGGTCAAGATCAAATATAAATGGAATACCTCTCTATTCTATATATTATAATATAATTGAACTAAGGAAGTTGTAGATTATGCAGATTTGATAAATTATTTATCACATAGGAAATTGGAGTTGACAGATTTTAATATTGAAAAGGAAGCACATGCAGTTGATAAGGAAGTGATAGTTATTCGTAAAGCTGTTGTTAATGATACGACTTTAGAGATCGTTTTCAATGGACTGGGAAAGGTACAACAAATATTCCAAAAAGAGGAACATATGGTTCTCTTGTATCAGCTATCTTGGTGGAGCCCGGTAAGTAAAAAAATAAAAAAGAAGAAAAATCAATTGTCTATGCTCTCAATAAAAAAAGAAGAAAAATCAATTTTCTATGCTCTCAACTTCATTTATATATGAGTTCAAATATTGTTTTTCAATGATTATTACTTTTTATATTTGTTATTTTTGTGTATTGTAGATTTTGAACCTCCTGCTGAAAGCAAAAGAAAAATATACATTGCGGTTGGAGTTGTTTTAATATTATGCATAGTTACTTTTATAACTTTGAGCATTCTTTGGTGGAGAGGTTGTTTTGGAAGCAGGGAAACAAGGGAACAAGGTAAAGAATTTACTATCCAAATTTTGGTACAGAGTAGTTTATAAATGCCATATCTTTCCAGTTATTGCTGTTGAAGGGGTCATGCATTAAAATATTTTTTGTTTTGTTTTAAATGTTCAATACTTTTATTTTGTCTGTCCTTTATTAGACAAAATATCAACAATCTGATATACAACCATGAAAAGTGAAGTACTTGATCACACAGTATCAAAAGGATATAGTTGAATCTCTTGAATAGTTTTACTGAGCATATTTTGTTGTATGCAAATATAGCCAATAAAGCACTTCAACATTGAGAGTCAATAGCTTGTCAAATTTCTATAAAACTAATCTACAAGAGTGATTGGTTTAAAATTTTCTTATAGAGCTTCTACATTTTGAGTAAAGTATTTTTCTTCTATAGTTTCTTATGTTTGTTTTTACCACTTCATCCATAGAATGCTTTTTTTTTTTTTAAATATTGAAGACTTGCTCAAATTCTTAGTAAAGCAATCTAATATAATGAACTTTAGTTATTGTGCAACTTATATAAGCTTTTTTGCTTGGCTAGTTCTAAGAGGATTAGATTTGAAAACTGGTGTCTTTACATTCAAACAAATTAAAGCGGCAACAAACAACTTTGACTCTGGAAACAAGCCCCGAGAAGGTGGATTTGGATCTGTTTAAAGGTATCTTCAACTTCGTTTTATTTTCAAATATTTAAAAATGTTTTTCTATATTTTCATCAGAAGATAAGATGCATAACAAAGACAAATTTGCGATGCAGAGTATACTATTAGATGGTACATGTATTGCAATTAAGCACCTTTCGTCAAGATCAAAGCAAGGGAATCTTGAATTTCTGAACGAATTAGGCATGATATCTGCTTTAGAACATCCAAATCTTGTTAAATTGCATGGATACTGTTTGGAAGGCAAGCAATTGGTGTTGGTTTATGAGTACATGGATAACAACAGCCTTGTACATTCCTTGTTTGGTGAGTTTAACAATTTCTTAATTAACTGTTATTTATTATAAAAAATCTAATGAAATTCAATGAATCATGTAATCTTTGTTGATGGAAAAGGTCAAGAGGAAGGAGGTCAATTAAAATTAGACTGGCCTACAAGGCAGAAAAATATGTGTTGGCATTGCCAAAGGGTTAACTTTCCTACTTGAGGAATCGGCATTCAGAATTGTTCATAGAGACATTAAAGCTTCAAATATATTGCTTGATAGAGACCTCTACCCTAAGATTTCTGACTTTGGTCTAGCCAAACTAGACGAAGAGGAGAACACCCACATCACCACCAGAGTTGCTAGAACTATGTGAAGATTTTTTATCTTCCTTTTTTCTTCTGCTAAAATCTTATTTGTTGTTTTTCATTATTTCTTTTCCATACCACATATTGATTATGAAATATTGCAAAAGTACTCTTTTGTTCGTAGGTGTAATTCATTAAACAAATATAATTTGAAGGAATAACAAGAAACCACATTTCTGTAAGAAAGCTACATTGCAAATTCCAAGCCTGAACTGTCGGTTTAATTAGAACTATCCTTCATGCCAGAATAATGCTATAGGACATAGTCTTAGGCCTTATTCATTATAAGTATTAATTTCTCATGAAATCATTAGTAGCCTAGAAAATGTTTGTATGTAAAAGATGTAAGAATTCCTTTCAAATTGTGGAAACCAAAGCAGCTTTTGTTGACAACGATCCATATCACTTTTGACATACATGTGCTTAGAATAGGTTCTTCATCCCCATTGCAAAAACCAACCGAGCCACATCAATCTTCCAGAGGACCAATTTATCCCAAGTGGGTAAGGCATCCTCGATGATAAACCCCATAAAACACTAAATTCATGAAAAAAGGTATAGTTAAGGTAAGAAGAGTTTTCTATGAGCTTGGAAGAAAAAAGGTAAAGGGTAAGATACTTGTTTTAAATTATCGACAATGAGTTTGTGAAGCTCCAATTTATCTCTTTACCCTTGTTGCCAATTTTAAAAGCTTGACATTGTACAAGGTTGAGTGCAACACTGACATACATAAGTTGTCTTTTTCCTATGACCTTTATCAAGTGCGACAAATTTTAATATTTTTTTTTCCTCTCTTTGACCTTGTGTCAAATGATCAGTAAACGATGGTATGCCTAATGGTGAACGTGATGAAATATGACTGTATTTCTTGTGCTTGCTAAGTCTGATTCTTGACATTTTTGTTGTATCAAAATAGGTCGCGGCAGGATCTTTATCATCTTTCTTCTGACACGTCCGCAGCAGATGATGATATAATATAATAATAACGCACGTAATAACAAACATATCTCAATCAACATATTGATACTGTGTGGTACTTTTCAAAATCATCTCTAAAATCATCCATAATCGGATTTCATCAATTTCTCAAATTTTTTTATTTAAAATCAATTTTTCAAAATCTTGTATTTTGGAAAATTTCACGAAAATATTCAAATATTTCAACCATCTGAAATTTGCCCCAAAAGTTTTTAAATTTCACAAAAACTACAACTTTTCTTTGAAATTAACATTTCCTACAAAATTATGAAAATATACAAAATTTTCATAAATTCTCGAATAACTGTTTAAAACACAGATTTCATATTTATTCTAAACATATATGAGTTTTATTAAAATCACAAATACAGATAAAAGTTTGGAATCAACGATCCATTTAAAATCTACATGTCATATTTAAATAACATAACTTAAATGCACAAGAAAAATCAATTGAAACAAATCAAATGCAATTTAAATGTAATAATATATAATTCCAAAATTATTTTGAAATAAATACACTCACAATTAAAATATCAAAACATCACTAGTGAAACACTTTCATTCTTTAATCCGCATTCACAATAAAAATAACATAAAATTCTAACTTAGTGACTTATCATTTTCCAAGCAAACCAATACAATTAATATAATCCCACTCCAGGTTCCAAAACATAAATTTTTAACAACATCCAACAATTTCAATTAATCTACAACAAATATATGAATCAAATCGTGTTTTCATATTTGTACCCCAACTTAAAATTATTTAGAACATCAAATTCATCCCCACACTACGATCTATCTACACCTTGAGTGTATATATACACATATATAAATATATGTATAACAATCATAATACATTTATCATAGATAATTCAAATACATGAAAAATTTAAATCCACAAACCATAATTGCCATAAACTTACAAATTTCAATATTGAAATTTGCTACTAACAATCATTAGCAACTTAATTGCTTCAAGAATTATCACAAATATTATGCAATGACATTCAAATGTTCACAAATATCCAAATCTAGTTCAAAATTAAGTAAATTTTAAATACTCAACAATAATATGCAAATTGTATATGAAAATGAAGCTTGAGAAAAGTATAATACAATGGTAAACTCAATTTACCCAATTTTCGCCGGTGGTGGCCGGAAAATGGCTCGAAACTCACGGGCAAAATGGCTCTCCTCATTCCGCTCAAACTAGGGTATGCTAAATTGACGATAAAATTAGGTTCACAGGGTCCAAATCAGAGGGAAATGAGTTGACTCATCTCTGGAAACCGACAAAAGGAGGCAGAGAGCACTTACAGAATTTTTTCGTGTTTTCCGGCAATCTGGGTGGCTCCATGGGCTGTCATTGGCATGGTTGGGTAAAAGAGATTGCCGTATTTGATTCTCGAGTAGTTTCTAGCCAGATTTAGTCGGCTATTGGCCACTACCGACGGAAGAGGCTGAGGTGCGGGGTGGGTGGGGGTCTGCACGAGAGGACTGTCGGGGGGGTGCTGGAGGTAGGAGGTAAGGGAAATTTTGTAGTTTCTCATTTTTTTAATTACAGCATTTGAAAAATTACCAAAATGCCCCTCACACCATTTTAACTATAACTTCATGATCTTAGTTCATAATCGAACATACTACTAGTCTACGAACTCGTATCGATGAGCTTTATGTAACGGTACCACGGTCGAAGCCAAAATCTAAATTCTATAAAAGTCAAAGGTGGGACACACTCGGTCAACTGGTCAAACTTAGTCAAATTTTAAAATTTCTACTGTTTTTTCAAGATGAGATGTTACAGTCCAGACCATATAAAATTCACAGAGCACTACAATTACTTGACAGAAAACAGAATATAAATTCTCAACAAAAAGCAAAAATACAGAATATAAATATATATATATATATATATATATAAATACATATTTATATGGAAAAGCATTACCAGCTGTAGGGATGTTCTTGCTAAAGGTTCTTGCTTTAAGATTGGAACAGGCAGGTTGATTGATCCATGGAAGGATCCTTGGGTTCCTCGGCTGTATGGGAAGGTTCCAACTCCAAAAGAAATAAATAAGGCTTCAGATGTTCATAGAGTTGCTGAATTACTGGAAAGGGATGGAAGATGGAACTCTAGGCTTATTGAGGATTTGTGCAACCAAAACTCAGCTGAAGCCATCAAGGGAACTGAAAAACCTACGATGGACACGGATGATGTTTTATTGTGGATCGGCAATGACAGGGGCTTATTCTCAGTAAAAAAGTTGCTACAAAGTTCTCCAACAAAACAGGGAACCGGAGACTATCCATTGTATTTTGGAGGCAAATATGGAATTCGAACATCCATGAGACTGAAGGTCTTCCTATCGAGGTTAGCTTCGAACATCTTGCCCACTAAGGAGGTCCTCAATAAAAGATGGAACTTAGGGGATGAGCTCTGCTGTTTATGTGGGGAACTGGAGGAGACGGCACTGCACTTGTTTCTTGTTTGCCTGGTATCAAGAGCAGTTGCTTTTGGTGGCAGTTGGGATTTGAAACTTGATCAAGTCCAATTTGACAATATTCCTGATTTGATTAGCTGGATTCTCGGTTCAAATCATTTGGTAGAGGAAAAGAATACTTTACCTATGGTGTTTATTTCCCTCTTTTTTGTTATTTGGAGGTTTAGAAACAAAAATCTTTTTGAAGGAAAGATCTTAGTAGCCCAAGTGGTGAGTGAATGGGAAAGGATGGTGGAAGAATTTTATGAGGAAATGGGGGCAGGAAGAGCAGTGATAAGCTTACAAAGGGTGTTTCGGTGAATGCTGTGTGGGAACCCCCTTGTCAAGATATCATTATGGTTAATGTGGACATTGCTTCCAAAAAGGGAAAAAACTCTATGGCAATGGTGGCAAGAGACCATAAGGGAACTGTTGTGATGATGGTTTCGGTTGAATGAGCAGAGATCAAGGCTATTGCTTGGGCCATGGCTGAGGTCAAGGAGACGGAATGGAGCAAGGTGACATGGAGGAGTGATGCCCTCAATGCGGTCAGACAAATTAAGGATGACAAAGATCCTGGTGGTTGGGAGTCACGTAGCTGCATTTTGTCTATTAGAAAGAGGCTAAAAGATTTTGGTTGTTCTTTTGAATGGTCTGCTAGAGAGGCAAATGTCTGTGCAGACTTTACTGCAAAATGGGCTCTAAGGGAGGAAAGTGAGTTTCGGCTGCAGGCTGTAAATTTCCTTAATGTACCTTTTGATTTATTTTCTCAGCTTATGCTTGAAGGTGCTTTTTAAGCCCTTCTTTTGTTTCCCCTGGTTTTCTCCAGGGTTTTTTGAGCTATAAATGCTTTCTCTATTTACCAAAAAGAATACATATTTATATAACATAAAGTTGACAGAAAGCAAGCAAGGTCACGCCAAAAGCAGATAACTTACATAGAAAAAGAAAAAGCATCCAAAACTATAATTCTTACTAGACGAGGTGTAGGTGGGCGAGATGCAGGGAAAGAAAAACATTTGATAATTTTTTTTCTAATCACCATACTAGACCAGGTTACGTGGGAAAGAGGCAGGGTAAGAAAAACTTTTACTCTAATCTCCATAGGAACCAATTCTGTCAATGATATTCGCCACAACAGCTTTACAGTCCCTGAGCTTTTTGATGCTCCTATTCAGCCTCACCCTCTTAGATGCCACAGCTGGCAATTCCTCCATCAACCTTTCAATCCCACCAACATGGGTTACCACAGACTCATTTATGATCTCCATTTCCAGTTCCTTGTTCACCAAATTCTTCATGCTCAGTTGCAGATGCAGAGCCATACAGTCCACAAGCCTCCTCAACACTATCTTCCAATATGCAATCATCCTCATCCTCAAATCAAAAGCCTGCGGTATAAGATGCCTATACTGCCTCAGACCTCCAACTTCTATATTCGAAAGGCCTTCAATCTTCACCGTGCTGGGTCTTGATTCCCTTTCGAAGACTTCAAACATGAACGAATCCCGTGGAGCCATTAGCCTATTCCATTCAGATATATAATCTGGATTGCATGTGTAATCTGTCACCATCTCCATTTCCACAATCTCCTCCATCCATTTGATGGACCTTTCTTTCATCTTGGCTATCAGGTTTTGGCCTGCTCTTTTGGCCGACAATTGAAGCTGGTAATAATCTTCCACATGTTGCATCAAAACCTTCATGACCACCTCTTGAATGTAATCCCATAACTTCTCAACAAACTCAATCGGCATACCTGAAATTCCCTTTACCTTCCGTTGTAAAATGCTTAGAAAAGCTGTCCGGGGAAGGAAGTTTGGCAGCGAAATCTCTTTGGACTCTTCCAAAATCTTGATCTCGTCCATCAGAAAGTCACCAACTGGATCGCTTTCAGCACAGCTATGGAGGTCATCAGATAATTTGTTGAGCATCTCGGCCAAACGAGCACTGCAATGCATGCGTTTATCATCAGGGTACTCCTCGAATTCTCCTCTCAGAAGAATTTTCGTCAGCGATTCCTTCACAACCCAAACGATATGCATAAAAGCAGTGGTTGCCTCGGCAACAGAAGACAGATGCTTGGGCAGCTTGTTGAGCTCTGCAACATTGGTATTCAACTTTTCGTTGATCTTTTTAACAATGTCAGGAAGACTTCGAGCTATGCTGGATGCTTGGATCTGAACCAGCTTCTGAGCCAAAACAGGAATACCCACAATGGATTTGTCAATCCTGGAAAGAAGCTGATGGGTTTGGAACAGAGTAGCTTCCTCCATTCGAGCTTCTTCGTAGGATTCATTTCCAATGCGATTCCTCACACAGACATAACCGAGCCCGATGTTTACATCGTCAGAGGTAACCTTCTCTTGAAGTCCTTCGGGAGCTCTATCAGCCTTCGTAACCACAGCGAGCGTTCTCTTCCCTGCTTTATCGACGCTCTGTGACATCCTGATGGACTCGCAAGTAGTGAAATCGACGGTTGCTGATAACACGTTGAGAATGATACTCTCTTCGGGGATTATGTACTCCATGATTATATCTCTTATCTGTTCGTATATGTTGTCGGGCTGTCCATGAACTGGAACTCTAGTAATCCCAGGAAGATCAACCATGGTTAAATCAGGAACACCCATCTTTTTCACCACCAAAGTTATGGGACTGTTGGAAATTCCTTTGCCTCGGCCAGCAATTCTTTCGGTGACTTCGTTAATGTCTTCTGAAATGTGGTCCTCGTCGGTGAAAACCACTTCGGAGCCGTTGAATTCCAAGGAAAGTTCCGGCTGAGGATCAGAGTGGTGTTGGAGCTTCATAACGAGTGGGACCCTCGTACAGATGCCCTGGCCTCTAGGAAGGCTGATGCCGGCGAGGGATTCGAGGACGCTGGACTTGCCGGAGGATTGATCTCCGACGACAACGATGGTGGGGAGCTGAATTCCTTCTTCCATGACCATGAGTTCCCGGAGCCTGTCGACGGCATCGAGAAGTGGACGGATGCGGTGGTTGTAGGAGGAAATAATGGGCGCAGAGAGAGGTTCATCGGGGCCTAGTACAACTAAGGGCTCTTGGTCGGCTCTGGAATTTGTACAAGTCAAGTCGTAACTAGGAGCCATTTTTTTGGGTATATGAAAGCAGAGAGGGAGAAAGAGAAACACAAACAGAGAGAAAGAAGAAGTAGTGTGGGAAGGTCTGAGTCTGAGAGAGAGGAGAGTGGAGGCACAATTATTTGTAGAATTTTTTTCTACTTTAAAGTCACGTTGGTCCTTTGACGCAAGCGCAACCATGTCATATTCCGACACATGTACCATACATTAATAAATAAAAAGTAATTATTGAAATATATTGGAAACACACATGCTGAATTTTTATGTTTTATGGGAACATCACAGTGGTTTTCCAATGATATACTACTACACTCAATATATACTTTTAATTAATTAGTTTTTACCCTCCAATTTTAGGTATATGTCCCAAAAAAAAAAGTTATTTTTATCTATGTTTAAATGTGAATTTGCTTGGATTTACTATATATATATATATTTTTTTTTGGTGAATTGCTTGGATTTACTATAAGTGAGTATACATAAAAGAGTAAGACATGGAAATTAAAAGAAAACTAAAAGTTGAAATTTTGACTCTTTTTAAACTAATTATAATTTTTTTCAACTGCAAAAGGGTATTGTTATTGTCAGTGGATGTTTATTTATACTGCAGTTGTTAATTTACTGCATTTAATTATATTATTTTTTATTCTAAAATTTTAATTTTTATAAATAATATTTTAAAATATTCATTTAAATTTTTAATGGTATATAAATTCTACAAATAATGATCATTTGCGTACGATAAGTAGTATTTTTTAGTCAATTAATCTTAATGTTAATGTAATTAAGCTTCAATTACTTGGGTACTTCGTAGGCTCAGTATTATGGCACAAATTCGAGGAAGCTACACCACTGATGGCACATAAATTGTCCACATCTGAATAAAAGGAAAAAAAGAAAAGAAAAAAAAGGGCATTTTACCACTCCGTGAGGTCATTGAGACAGAAAATGTAAGAAACAAAACACCGTTGTCGCTGTCATTAATATTGTTTATTATATTGTTACTACTTTTCCTTCAGACAACTTCTCCACTAAGTTTCGTGAAAAAAAAAATTTATTTCTTTAACGCAGATTTAAAGAATGAAGAAGATGTCATTCGTTTGCCGAGAAATAAAAAGGAATATCGAAAATTCGATAACTTTCTATCAAGCACAAAAGGCCCACCGAAGAGTTAATTACAAAGAGGGAACACATCCTGCCATTTTAGAGACCAACATAGCAGAAAGATTCTCAGGAAGACATCTAAATTTGAAGAAGTAAAAAGAAAATTACAATTAGAAGCTAAGGCTTTGGACTAAGAATATCTATTGTTATTCATATCTTAGACGTTCCCACTATCTCTATGGTTTCCCCCTGGCTCTGAATGTCATTGATACAGTTAAGCCTGATAACATGTTGTGTTGAACTGTATTCGTGTCGTATTGTTTCGTGTTTGTGTAAAATATTTTTATCTAAATCCGTCCCGTTAAGTATTCGTGTTGAACCGTGTTCGTGTAGTATTGTTCCGTGTTCGTATCATATTTAATTCGTATCGATTAAGCCTAAATACATATTCAAATGATATGCTACACATCTTCAAAAAATATAATTAATAACTGTGAATTCAAAATATATAAAATATTATGAATTAAAGCTATAATAAATATTAATTATGGCTAAAAAAATAAAATATCAATTACAATTGTCAAGTTAAAAATATTTAAAATATTATAAACCAAATTAAAATTGTACATCCAGTATAAATAATAAAAAATCTAAAATAAAATATCAATATATAAATAGATATAAAAATTATCATTTTCTAATAAAATAAAATATGAATTTTATAATACTTTTTAAAAAAAGTAATATAAAAAATTAGTTATAAAAAAATAATTAAATTAATATTTTTTTATCGTATTTTATAATGATAAATCATGTTAACGTGTTCTAATCTGTTCTAATTTATTTTTTTATTGTGTCTTATCGTGTGACACTGATATCAATTTGATTTAATATTTCAGATTCAAATTTATAAATTATCATATCGTATTGTACCGTACCACCAACATTAAGTGCCACATACTCATTTATGATCTCCATTTCCAACTTCTTATTTACCAAGTTCTTCCCACTCAACTCGGTGTATATTTATAAACATCTACAAGACATGGAAAATGAAAATTAACTGTTGAAAAATCGACTCTTCTTAAACTAATTAATTTTTGTCCGATCAATAGATGTTACTTTACTTTGCCTTCGATGCAAATTTAGTTCCTTCGTTGCTTGGTTACTTGGGTATTTCTTAGGCTCACTATTATGCCACAAATTTGAGGAAGCTACCCCATTGATGTTGCGGATCAATGGGTCTTTGTCACGGATCAAACCCCTAAAAGTAGAAACAATTTTCTGCTGTCATCGCCATTATATATATTATAATATTGGTTATAGTCAATCCCTTGCTGACTGCTTACCTGTAGACTACTTCTCCAACAAGTTTTGTGGAAAAACGAAAGTATAAAACAAGACAAAAGAAACCATTTCTTCAACCTAATAATTCGCTTTTTATGACGAGGAATAAGTTTTGATTTGCAATTTTTCAATAAACTTTTAAAGATTTTAATATGAGGCTGTTGCCTGTTATACAGGACAAGCTAATAAAATTTCAACTTCATTCAGAATGTAGGTAATAAAAAAAAAAATTGTTATTTTAGTTTTTTCTAATTTCACACTTCATTCAGTATGGACGCTGAAAAATAAGTAAAAAATAAAAAAGAATATTTTTCTTGTAGTTTTAAGAGTATAGGCTGCATTTGTTTTGCATGATAAGATATAACTAGCATGATTGAATCGGATTGGATATAGCATAATCGGATTTTTCAAATCCTGTCATGTATTTGGTGCCGTTTCAGATTAAATGATTAGATTGAATATACTGTGTTTGGTGCAGTCTCGGACTGGACTGGATTGTATTACAATTTAATAATATTTTTTTATAATTTTTAAGTTATATTATAAAATGTAATTTTTATTATTAATTTAAATAAACATGATATATAAAATATACTGTAATATATTTCTAATTATAAATTTAAACATACTTCATAATATGTCATTTAGAAAATATTAAATATAATTTAATATAAATATATCATAATTGTTCACTACAATATAAACAACTACTAAAATTAAAAAAAAAATCAAATTAACCTAATATAATTGTGCTAGTATACTCATAACAACTATTCCAACTGTACAACTGACAATTAAACAGATAAAAAACGAACATCCATTTATGCTTAGGTTCTAAGGAGCTATGCGTGTGTGTACAAAAAATGTTGCAGCTGCACCCACAAAATAATGTTCCCAATAAATAAATAAAAACTCTAATAATTAAGACTCAATCCCTCACTTACACAATATATAGTTAAAATTGCCAAAATTACGTTAGTTGACAATAAGCTAGATACAATAAATCAGCATTCTAGTACAGCAGCCATTCACAGAACAAAATATCTATAACCACTTCATTACCATTACCAAACCCAATTATGATTATTATTAATTATTTATATTTACCACACTAATCAAAAAATGAAGCCGCTTCACCATTATAACCAAACCCAACAATGATTTTTATTCACCATTCCTAATTATCACACAATTCAAACAATGAATCCCAAAACGAAGATGTCAACAGAAGAAAGCACTATAAAGCTCAGAGTTCAAACTACCATTTCCATTTTCCTTCAATTTGCCCATCAACCAAACAGAGTATTTATGAAAGTAAAAACCCACAAAAAGACACATCACCAACAATAAACTGAAATTTTTCATATGCAGCTATACATTCCTAGAAATCTAAAAGAAAAGTTGCCCTCTTTCTCTCTCTCTCTCTCTCTTTCTCCCCCTACGGGAGGAGTGTAAACCAAACCACCTCAAAACCAGAAAATTCTCCACTTGACCATTGATCTGAACCAAAATTCTTAACTCAAATGAAAATCAAGTAATCTGCTTTGCTTGAAACGATCAATAAACAGGAATAATGGAGAAAACTCAAAAGGCCTTACTAGTACGGCATAAATTCATCCCAACATCTTCCCAACAAGCTGAAGTCATTTTATTAGTTCCAACAATTTTAAACGAAAATGACGCAACTTATAGTGAAAAGCATTCCGACTTGGAAAATTCACAGAAACACAATTCCTCAAGCAATCAACATAATCAAAGCAGAATGAAACTAAGTCCTCCACCATCAAAGCTTGATCATGAAACCGTCCAATAGCAACAGGGTCATATAATAACGATTATATATATATATATAAAATAAAAAATAAAAACTTGATGAAAATAAATATTATCACAATTCGATTACTATTGAACGCACCAATAAAGTCTCTAATCAAACAAATCATCTCAATAATCTTCCATACAATTGCTACCTTCAGACCATATAATCAATTCTTTTCAAACCCCACATGATTATAAACCCAGGAAGAAAAAGAGAAGCAAAAGAGGTGGCTGATAATATATCTATATATATAATTTTTTTCCCTTCTTTTCGTTCTCTGTTTTTTCTCATTGTGGTTGAAACTTGAAACTTTGATAAAAGGAAGAGAAGAAAAAAGAAATGGAGGAAATGGAGAAGTGGGTTTGGTGGTGTTGGGGTTTGCAGTCTCTCTCTCTCTCCCATGTTTATTTTATTTTTTTTAAAAAGAAGAATTTATAAATAGCAGCAAAATTTCATGATAACATCCAAAATTATCAGAAAATACAACCTTAATCATAGAAAATCAGAGAAAAAATTATCAAGAATCAAGTAAAAATACCAGCAGCCTCAAACCCAAAAGACACATTTGTTAATAAAATTAGCAGCCTCAGACCACCATTATTGAACTATCATTGTTTTTGTGTTTCCAAATTATTATGAAAGAGTATAGTACAAACGAAAAAAATACACATATTGAACTATCATTGTTTTTGTGTTTCCATATTATTATGAAAGAGTACCTATATATATCAAATCGATAGAGTTAAGCCATTTATTACCAAAAAAAGATAGAGTTAAGCCATAATTTACCCACACAAAAAAAAAAAAAAAAAAAAGATAAGATAAGCAATAGTTCGACTTATTCCATGCAAACTCAGTCCTTAAATAATATTTACCAAAGGAAGGATGGTTATCTTGCCAGTAACGCTATGTTCAACAAAATTTCATTGAAACATAAAAGTTGTCACTCAATGTTTCTTCGATTTTATTAGGATTATTATGATTGAAGGTCCCTAAATTATATCGTGTTTTACATTTTTGTCCTAATTTTTTTTCTCATTTTGATCTTCAAACTCATATTAACGTATCACTGTAAATCATTTTTAAAGTTTCTGTCCATTAAAACAGTTAAAAGGTACGTGCAATGCACGAGATGTTCATTTTAAGGGTAAGATTTTTTTTATCACTATAGGTTTTTAAACTATATCGCGATTTACGTTTTCGTCCTAAAATTTTTTTTTCACACTTTGATTTTCAAACAAATATTCCACTTAGATAAGCTTACATTGACACCTCTCAATCTTACTCTCTCTCCTCCATGCAAGGTTATTCTTTTCATTTCTTTCTCTATCTTCATTTGCAGATACAAGAAAAAAGAATTTGATCAAAAGTGTTTTGATTTAAAAAAAATTAAATTGTGAAATATTTAATATGTGTTGGAAGTTAAGTTTGAATAACTAAATGGTAGTAAATCTGGATGGTTGATTGTATAAAACATTGTTGTTTTAGTTTCTGGCATTTAGTTTTAGAAGTCATTAAAAAATAAAACGACGTCATTTCGATGGGATCCATGATACGACGTCATTTCAGTCATCATCAAACTTGGAATGAGTTCATGGGTCGTCTTGTTTCAGGAGAAATGTGCCACTCGACCCCTATCCATACTTGACCGGATCCTTCACCTCCAACCACATTTTCTGATGATTTTGGTACTTTTCGTTTCATCTTAATGCTTATGACATTACTCATGCATTGATTTGGTGATATGTCGCCTGAAAATGAATACCCAAGCTTAATATGTAACCATCTATGGGTTTTTACATTTGTTATATTTTTCATTCGTCATCATTTTCTCTACCATGTAGTTATTCAAACTTAACTTCCAACACATATTACATATTTCACAATTTTTTTTTTCAAAATCAAAACACTTTTGACCAATTTATTTTCTTGTATTTGCAAATGAAGTTAGAGAAAGAAAGGAAAAAAAATAACCTTGCATGGAGGAGAGAGAATGAGATTGAACGAGGTGTCAATGTAAGCCTCATGTGTAAGCTTATCTTAGTAAAATATTTGTTTGAAAATCGAAGTGTGAAAAAAAAGTTTTAGGACGAAAGTGTAAATTGCGATATAGTTTAGGGACCTATAATGATAAAAAAAACTCTTAGAATTATAATTTTATCCTTAAAATGAACCTCACATGCATCACACGTGCCTTTTAAAGGTTTAAATAGAAAAAAATTTCAAAAAGGACTTATCGTGATACGAGAATATGAGTTTGAGGATCAAAGTGAAAAAAAAAATTTAAGACGAAAGTGTAAAATACGATATAAATTTGGGACTTTTAGTGATAATAACGCATTTTATTATTATTTTGCTACACTTAATAAATATATGATTCAGTAACAAAAGGTCTTTCATAATGAAACAAAAAACTAAAATTAGAGAGCTTACTTCCGAAATGAACCATTGAGCTCAGGCCCATATATATCGTCAATTAGGAGTGGGCAAAAACCGGCCAAACCGACCGAATTCAGTCGTGTCCGGTTATATACAAAAAACTGGTCCGATTCAGTTAAGCCTTAATTAAAAACAGAGGTTTTCGATTCGGTGATCGGTTTTCATCAAAAATTTCACCGAACTAGACCGTTCTATCTATAAATTGGTAAGATCTTGACACCTCATCTTTGAGATTCAATCTCATCCATTGATATTCATTTACCCACCCTCCCCAATCTAACTCCGTCGGCCCTAGCTCCTGATTTTGCATAAGCCATTTCTCTCTTCCTCTGCGATAAGCATAACTGGGAACTGGTGACGGCTACCCCGACGAACAACCGGCGACGGCTACTTCGACGGAGAACCGATGACAGCTATCCCGAGTCTGTGACGAGTAACCCTTCTTCTTCTTCATCTATCTTTTTTTTTTGCTGAAATGTTCATCTAACATCTATTCATTTCCTTTTTTCAAACTTATCTCCGACGGCACACTTCCGTAGACGAAAACATACCTCTGTCTCAGACAAACGGCACAGCACACCTTTGTCTCCGACAGTCCGATGAACCCTTCGAGTAACCTGTTCATCTAATTTATTTTTTTTGTTGAAATGTTCATCTATCACTAATAGTTTAAAATGTTCATGGACCTTCAATTTAGACAATGTTATGTAATTTAGAATTTGGACAATGTATGTATGTTATGCCTATTGTCTTGAATTTAGACAATGTTATGTAATTTTGTATGTAATTTTGTAATTTTGCTGGGATTTATTTATTTATTTGAAGATTATATGGTTTTTTGCAGCTAGTGGTCAGTACTGCCTATTGTCTTGAATTTAGACAATGTTATGTAATTTTGTAATTTTGCTGGGATTTATTTATTTATTTGAAGATTATTTGGTTTTTTTGCAGCTAGTGGTTAGTAGTATGTACTATGTAGTATTTGAGTAAATTTGTTTTATAGATATGTGAAATCCAATATTCATTGAATTATAGTTGCTTGCCAATTATTTTCCAAACATAGAATGATGGTGGTCTACATAAAATCAAGTATGTGTACAATCTAGGCCACGGAGTACTAGACTATTAAAAAAATGCTAATGGAATGAGCTTTTGTATAAAAACAAAAAAAAAAACAAAAAAAACTGTGAATGGGCTGGTTGCATAAAAAAGCAACTAATGGGCTGACTTTGGCCCATTTTAAAGAAGCCCAAACTGACCGAACCAGCCAAATTTTTGGTCCGGTTTTTTTTCGGTTTTTTTTCAATAACTCAGTTTGTTCGGTTATAGCAACTTAAAAAACCAACTTGGCCGGTTTGGTTTAAAAACTGCTCAAAAACTGACCGAAAACCAAACCGCCCACCCCTATCGTCAATAATGTTCTACAGAACACACAATTCGTTAAACAAACCCAACATTACTATGTCCACACAAATAGAACCACACCTTGACCTAAACTAACTAAAACCAATGATTCTAAGTAAAACAAAAATTCAATAACACACTGAAGCCACTAAATCATATATAATAGTTAAATCTTCACCGAGAACAATTTGTGTGAGATAAGAATATCATTCACCCAAAAGAAAGAGAGGAAAAAAAATAAGAAGAAGAAGAAGAAGAAGAAGAAGAAGAAGAAAAAAGCATTTTAATCAGCATTAGCAACAATTCTGTCAATGATGTTAGCCACAACAGCTTTACACTCATTCAGCTTCAAAATACTCTTGTTTAGCTTTGAACACTTTGAAGCAATTGATGGAGATTCCTCCATTAACTTCTCAGCCCCACCAACATTCCTTCCAAATAATTCATTCATTATCTCAAATTCCAAATCCTTATTAACAAAATAGATCTTTCTTACAATAATTTCTCTAAGAACTATTTGCAACCTCCTAAAACTCCTTGTAATCTTTCTTTGAAACCCTAAACTTTGTAGACAGAAAGAAACATAAATTATCAAAGAAAACCTTTTCTCTTTACTGAATAATTCTTGTGTATTACGAAGTTGATTACAAAGAGTTACGTACAGCTATTTAAACAAACACATTACTAAACTGACTTAACAAACAAAGCCAGCTGGCAACACCTTCTAACAGAAATGCAAATACATTGATACCACGTCATCACACTAATCCACCTTAGCATTATAGCTTTAACTATGATTTATGATATATTCCATAATAGCCTCTCTCAATCAAGGCAATGCTGAATTTCTTTTGATTTTTGGTCTCCTTGAAGTCTTTTATACACTTCAAGACTTTTGAATTCATTACAACTAATTAAACATCATTTAACCGTTTTCTCATTTCAACATCTTCTCATTCCAAGCTTTCATTCATTTAGCTTTATCAACTTGAGTATCTTATCTTCAAAAACAAACAAGCTTTTTAATCAACAACAATTAGCAACCATAAGTTTAGAGATAAATCTTTTTCTCAAGAGTATCTACAACAACCACATTAAGTATGCCTCGAAGATACTGAAATCTTTCTACCCCAAGAGCTTTGGTTAAGATATCAGCAATTTGTTCTTGTGTTGGAACATACCGAATTTCAATAATCTTTTCAATCACTCTATCCCTCACAAAATGGATGTCAATCTCAATGTGTTTAGTTATTTTGTGATGGACAAGATTTGAAGCAAGTGCTATTGCACTCATATTGTCACACCAAATCACAAGGCTTGGCATAATAAGATGTAATTCTGTAGCAAGGCTTTGTAACCAGGCTAACTCGGCTACTGCATGAGCTAAAGCTCTATATTCTCCTTCAATGCTGGATCTAGACACTGTATGCTGCTTTTTTAAGCTCCATGATACAAGACTTGCACCAGTATAGATGGCATAACCACTTGTTGATCGATGATCATCTGGATGGCTTGCCCAATCAGAATCTGCAAAGCTGTGAAACACAAGTTTATTAACAGCTTGAAGATGCAAACCATAAGTTATAGTTGCCTTCAGATATCTTAGCACCCTTTTACATCCTTCCCAATGAGGTGTGGTGGGAGCACATAAGAATTGACTCAATTTGTTTACTATGAAAGCTATATCTGGCCTTGTAATTGTAAGATACTAAAGATCACCTATTGTACTTCTGTATTCCTCTGGTTTGACCAATATATCTCCATCAAAGATTGATAATTATTTGCCACCACTCATAGGTGTAGCACACCCTCTTGCTACATCCATTTTTGTCTTCTTTAATAAGTCTTGTATATACTTAACTTGAGTAAGATATACGCACCTATGTCCTTTTGTTACTTCTAAACCCAAGATAAAGTTTAGATCTCTTAGATCTTTAAGAGAGAATATTGAATTTAATTCAGATTTCAACAAAGTAATTTGTCGTTCACATGAACCAGTTATGACAACATCATCAACATAGACCAATAGTAGAATATGCACATTTGTTTTCTTGAGAATAAAAAGAGATGTATCAGACATATCATTTGTAAAGCCTCTTTGAACCAAAGCATATTTTAGTTTTTCAAACCGATCTCTCGGGGCTTGTTTCAAACCATACAGAGCCTTGTGTAATTGACAAACAAAGTGAGGAAACTCAGAATTTGTATAACCCTTGGGTTGATTCATATATACCAACTCTTGCAAATCTCCATTTAGGAAAGTATTATTAAAATCTACCTGTTTTATGCACCAGTTCATAGTTAAAACTATTATTAAAATGAATCTAATTGTTGTAGGTTTAACAACAGGACTAAATGTTTCATAAAAGTCAAAACTTGGTTTTTGGTGAAACCCCTTTGCAACCAGTCAAGCTTTGAGCTTGTGAACACTACCATCTGAATTTTGCTTGGTTTTGAAAACCCATTTATTGCCTACTATATTCATTTGTGGCAATCTAGGCACTAAGCTCCAGGTGCTATTCTTCATTAGAGCTTCATATTCTTGATCCATAGCTTGTTTCCATTGAGGACTGCTCAGAGCTTGTTTAACTGAACTGGTTTTGCTGTGTTGATACCAAGAAAAGCTTTTGCCTTACTAATTCCATTTTTTTATCGAGTAATCATTGGATGAGAATTATGAGACTCATGTGAATTGAGTTGAGGCAGATCAACATAATTAGAAGTTCTTGTTTGAAACTGATCAGTCACATTGTTGATATCAATATCCTCATTAATAACCACATCATGTGTCAAGACCAAAGGTGATACTGCTCGAATGAATGGTGTTTTAGAAGGAAGTGAATTTGTTGATGTTGATGAGCTAATTGAAGCAGCTGAAGTCAAATTATTTCTAACATCTTGAAAATTGTCATTAGAAAAAAAATGACTTGAGCTTTGAGCTTGTGAAGCATTCTCATAGTTGTTGACATTTTGAGCACTCCCACTTGTTTGAGTAGCTTTGACTATCCTTAGAGGAGTAGTAGAGTCAAGTCTTGAATTTACTTGACTTATTGAATTTGATTCCTTAGAAAATAATGTAGATTGAAAAGGAAACTGCACTTCATTAAACACAACACTTTTGGCAATATATAATCTGCCAGTATAGTGTAGGCATTTGTATACACATATCTGTGTGAAAGTTAAACTTTTGATTAGAGTAAGGCTTTAAATGAGGATAGCATGCACACCCAAATACCCTTAATGAATCATAGTATGGAGACTTGCCAAACAATTTCTCAAAAGGACTGAAAAATTGCAAAACAGCAGTAGGTAATCGATTTATAACATAAACTGTTGTGCTAAAGCTTTCCCACCTAAAGGATAATGGCATATGTGCTTGAGCTAATAAACACAACCCCATTTCAACAATGTGTTTGTGCTTTCTCTCAGATTTACCATTTTACTGATGAGTATGAGGGCAGGGATGTCTAAAATGAATTCCATTTTTATGTAAATGAGTATTGAAGCCCCTATACTCTCCACCCCAGTCTGACTAAAGACATTTAATTTTCTTGTCAAAAGTTCTTTCAACTAGACTTTGAAACATAAGAAATGTGTTGAAGGCTTCAGACTTGGATTTTAAGGGATAAATCCAAATAATTTTGGTCAGATCATCAATAAAATGTATATAGTATTTAAATCCTTCTCTTAAAACAACAGGGGCTGATCCCCACAAATCTGTATGAACCAGTTCAAGAATTTGTGAAGAAGTACTGTTAGAAACAAGAAAGGAACACCAATGATTCTTTCCAAACTGACATGCTTCACAGAATTGCATTTCTTTGTTGCTCAATCTCAAATTATTACAAGCATATATTATCCTTTGCAAAACATAAAAAGAGACATGTCCTAAATGTTGATGAATTGTGTTTACATCACAAATAGGAACATTGTGTATCTGAGTTTTATTCTGAGTTGCTACTAGGCCAAGTTGACACTCTTGATGTGAATCAACCTTGTTAAAAGAGGTAAGTACTCTAGACAAAACAATTTTGTTGAACATATGTAATCCTAGTTTGGTTGTGAAGTAAATTGTTGAAATTGGTCTTTGTTGACTTTTGATAGTTGAATTAGCCCTCAGAGAAGTTGGAATTTTGAGTTGATAGAGGCCATCTTTTAATTCTCCTCTAAGCAGTGCTCTTCCTGTTTGCTTGTCCTTTAATTAGAATGAAATTCAGCAATTATTCCATTATCCAATGTGAGTTTTGATATAGTTAGTAGGTTTTTGGCAATTTGTGGAACTACCAAAACATATCTAAGTTGTAATTGACAAGCAAAAGAAGATAAGAAGGTATTACCAATGTTTGTTATCTCCAAACCTTCACCATTTCCAACAACAAGCTTATTATTACCATTGTAACATGCCTGAGTGAATATACCATCTCCTGATGAAGTAACATGGTTTGTAGCACCACTGTCAAGATACCAATTTGGATCATTGACAGTGAATGATGAAGCAGCAACATGTGCAGTTGGATTGAAACCACCTTAATCATATTCTGTAGGTTGAAACCCAGTATTAATGTTCTGAACAGATGCGGGTTGTATATTGAAACCAATTTGACCATTAGGAAACTGAGGAGTCATCATGTGTGTTCCATTAACTCCTTGTGAGAAGCCAGTGTTGAATGAAGTTCCAATGTTACCAAACTAAGCATTGTTTCCAAATTGTGAGCCAGTAAGCTGAGGTCCTTGAACTGAGAAGAAATCATATTTCCTTGAGGACTTTGACCATTGTAATTAAAACCAAAAGAGCCTTGATTACCAGAAAATGAACTAGGACCTCTAATTGAATTGTTCCATTGTTGAGGACCATTAGAAGACTGATTCCATTGTGTAGATCCATAGAATCCATTGTTAGATAGTTGATTACCCAAATTGCTTGGAAACTGACCAGTAAAATAATAGCAGGTATTGGCTGTATGTCCAAATTTATTACAAATTTGACATTGAGGTTTAGAAGGATTGTAAAAATTTTGAGATTGATATCCTCCATTAAACCTTCCTCTACCTCGATTACTTCTGCCATCATTGTACATTCCCATAGCTTGATTACTAAATCCATTCCCACCATGAAAATTGGAACTAGCATTATTACTATCAGAATAGTATTGAGTATTGTTTCCTAGGTTATATCCCATACTACCAGTATTTCTATGTGTTTGAATTGGTATACCGTTATGATTAACTACCATAGAAGGAATAAACTCATAGCATTAGTAGCAGAGATAGCAGGACTAAATTGATTTGAAGATGGAATAGGTACAACAGTATTAGTAGCAACATTGGCTGAAGATTTACCAAATTCAAAGGCTAAAGAAGCATTCTTGTTCTAGAATTTGGTTTCAAAATGACATAAATGTGAATTTACCTCTTGAAGTCCAAGAAGTTCTGCTCTTGTTGTAAGTGTTTGAGCAAGATTTTCATACTTTTCTCCCAATCCTCCAACAATGTAAACAACCAATTCAGCTTCTGATATATGACCTCCACCAGCAAGTATACGATCAGCTGTGGCTTTCATCTTAATGCAATAATCAGCAATTGATAAAAATCCTTGTTTTGTTTGTTGTAGAAGAAGATGAAGATGTATTATACTCATTTCAGACTAAGATGCATACATTATTTCCAAATCATGCCAAAGTTTTCTCAATGTTCTTATACCTACTAGTTGGCTGATGACTGAAGAACTGATCACAGATATAAGCCAACCTTGAAGTAATTGATCTTGAAGAATCTAGATATGTTGCTCCTTATTTTAATCAGCCATAACAGAGTCTGAAATTTTTTCTATTCCTCCTACTATCATTCTCATAAACACTGGCTCTGGTCGAAGAACATACTTGTCAAGTTGATGACCTCAAAAAATTGGAAGAATTTGAGTCCTCCAAATCAAGTAATTTGTGTTATCGAGCTTGATAATGCTATTTGGGAATGGTGATTGGACGATCAGATAATTCTTGAGTTGATCTACTAAGATTCCTTCTTGATTGAACAAATTCTCGAATTATGCCATTTTTCCTTAGGATTTTTCTTGCTCTGATACAATGTAATCTTTCTTTGAAACCCTAAACTTCATAGAGAGAAAGAAACATAAATTATCAAAGAAAACCTTTTCTCTTTACTGAATAATTCTTGTGTATTACAAAGTTGATTACAAAGAGTTTACGTACAGCTATTTAAACAAACACATTACTAAACTGACTAACAAACAAAGCCAGCTGGCAACACCTTCTAACATAAATGCTAACAGCATTGATACCACGTCATCACACTAATCCACCTCAGCATTATAGCTTTACCTATGATTTACGATATATTCCATAGTACTCCTTGTAAGAGTTGCTCATTGTTTTTCTTTCCACTTTTTTTTTTATCTTCTTAGATTACCTACTTGGACAAGTATATAACAAAAAATGTCTCCATAATTAGAATGAACAATTCCGAATTACACACACTGCACGTCTCTCTCCTCTTTCACTGACGTATTTTCATCGTTGCTTAGCAAATGGAAATTATACTGTGAAACTTCACTTTGCAGAGATAGTAATCAGAGACAACATATCTTATTATAGTGTTGGAAGAAGAATGTTTGATGTTTATATTCAGGTAGTGAATTGCATTCCATAAAACTTTTACCCTATAAGCTGTTAGCCTTTAATCAAAGCATGGATTAAAGGTCAAGATCAAAAATAAATGGAATACCTCTCTATTATATATATTATAATATAATAGAAATAAGGAAGTTGTAGATTATGCAGATTTGATAAATTATTTATCACATAGGAAATTGGAGTTGACAGATTTTAATATTGAAAAGGAAGTAATGAGTTTGTTTTAACATGTTGATCATGGCTGGAATGGCTAGAGTTTAGGAAGTAATGGCTAGACTTTAGGAAGTAGTTAGTTTGTTTTAGCATGTTCTTGATCATGGCTTAACTTATGGTCCATGATTACTTGTTTTTAGTTTATTTTCAGCATTATAAAAAGCAAGGATGATGAATGAAAAATATTGAATTCCTTTGCTGCATTCCCATAGCTTTCTTTTCTTTAAATTATTGTTAGTCTTCTACTTTCAGATTAAACAGTCTTTTGATTCCTAGTTTTTCATCTTTAAACTAACAATTGGTATCAGAGTTATCTTCTTAAGGGATCTGTGAAATGGAGACAGAAGCTAGTTTTTCTCAAATAGCTCATCCTGTTTTCGATGGAGAAAACTACTAACTTTGGGCAGTGAAAATGGAGACTTATTTGGAGGCTTTAGATCTTTGGGAAGCTGTGGAAGACGATATGAAGTTCCTCTGCTACCGAACAATCCCACGATGGCCCAAATAAAAAATCACAAGGAAAGGAAAATCAGAAAATCAAAGGCAAAAGCATGTCTGTTTGCTGTGATTTCAACAACCATTTTCACAAGAGTTATGTCACTCAAAACAGCAAAAGATGTTTGGGATTATCTGAAAGAAGAATATGTTGGAGATGAAAGGATCAGAGGTATGCAAGTGCTAAATTTAATAAGGGAATTCGAGTTGCAAAAGATGAAAGAGTCTGAGACAATCAGAGAGTACTCTGACAGATTGCTTACTTTAGCCAACAAGGTAAGGTTACTTGGTACTGATTTTTCAGATTCTAGAATTGTAGAAAAAATTCTTGTAACCGTGCCTGAAAGATATGAAGCATCAATAACCACATTAGAGAACACAAGGGATCTGTCCAAGATCACCTTGGCAGAGTTATTAAATGCTTTGCAGGCTCAAGAGCAAAGAAGGATTATGAGGCAAGATGTCATTGTCGAGGGAGCCTTGCTAGCCAAATACCATGATGGTGGAAGGAACAACAAGAAGAAAAACTATAGGAAGAATCATGTTTCAAATGGTGAAAGCACTGCAAACAACCATAACCGAAGCAAGGGTGGAAGCTCAAAAGGAAACTATCCTCCTTGTCAACACTGTGGCAGAAAAGGTCATCCACCATTCAAATGTTGGAGGAGACCAGATGCAAAGTGCAGAAAGTGTAATCAACTTGGGCATGAAGCTATTATTTGCAAAAGCAACTTTCAAAAGCAGGAAGCAGATGCTCAAGTTGTTGATCAAAACGAAGAAAACCAGCTTTTTGTGGCTACGTGTTTCTCAACCATGTGTTCTACTGAATGTTGGCTAATTGACAGCGGCTGTACAAATCACATGACTCATGACAGGGATCTTTTCAAGGAATTGAAGCCCACTGGAATCACGAAGGTCAGGATAGGAAATGGTAACCTCATTCCGGTAAAAAGAAAAGGGATCATTGCTATCACAACAAGCTCAAGTACAAATATGATTTCAGATGTTCTTTATGTACCTGATATTGACCAAAATCTATTTAGTGTAGGTCAGCTTATTGAAAAAGGTTTCAAAGTAGTCTTTGAAGATTGGCACTGCTCCATCTATGATGCTACTGGACAAGAGATTTTAAGAGTTAAAATGAGAGGTAAAAGCTTCTCATTTGATCCAACAGAGGAGGAGCACACAGCTTATTCCTCCAAAGTCATTATCACTGAAATATGGCACAAGAGGCTTGGTCATTGTCATCTTCAAAGAATGTTGAAATTGAAGAAAAAGAATTTGACAAGAGGCTTACCAACTTTTGCTGATTATTTACCAAATTGTAATGCTTGTCAATTTGGTAAACAAAATAGGATGCCATTTCCTAAGTCAACTTGGAGGGCCTCACAAAAGCTACAGCTAATACACACAGATGTGGCAGGACCTCAAAGAACACCATCACTACAAGGTAGCCTCTACTATGTTCTTTTCATTGATGACTTTACAAGAATGTGTTGGATTTTTTTCTTGAAATTCAAGTCAGATGTGGCTGGAGTATTTTGGAAGTTCAAGAAAATGGTGGAAAATCAAAGTGGCTGTAAAATTCAAATTTTGAGATATGATAATGGAAAAGAATACACCTCGGCAGAATTCAATTTGTGCTACAACGGAGCAGGTATTGAACACCAGCTCACTACTCCCTACACTCCATAACAGAATGGAGTTAGTGAAAGGAGGAATAGATACATAATGGAGATGACCAGATGCATGTTGCATGAAAAAGAGTTGCCTAAAAGTTTTTGGGCAGAGGCAGCTAACATGGCGGTATTTCTGCAAAATAGTCTTCCAACCAAGGCTTTGGACGATAGAACACCATTTGAGGCTTGGTATGGGTATAAACCTTCCTTAAGCTTTCTCAAAGTGTTTGGCTGTGTGTGTTTTGCTCATGTTCCACAGGTTAAACGCGACAAACTTGACAAGAAAGCAATTCCAAGTATATTTGTGGGCTACAGTTCAGTTTCCAAAGCCTACAAAGTGTATCAACCACAAACAGTAAAAATGATTATCACCAGAGATGTACATTTCTATGAGGATGAACAGTGGGATTGGAAGAATTCACAGAACATAGAAGTCAATTTTCCTGAAGTGCAAACAACAAACCAATGGAAGAATGAATTGGAAGATGATCCTCCAATCAGAGGTACAAGGCTACTCTCAGATATTTATCAGAGAAGTAATGTGGCTATATGTGAACCTGCTGGACATGAAGAAGCTCTTAAAGACCTGAAATGGAAGAAAGCAATGGAGGAGGAAATGTCAATGATCCAGAAAAATAAAACTTGGGAATTAGTTGACAGACCTAAAGAAAGAAAAGTTATTGGAGTGAAATGGGTGTACAGAACCAAGCTTAATGCAGACAATTCTATCAACAAATACAAGGCCAGGCTTGTAGTTAAAGTGAATGCTCAAATTTTTGGTGTTGATTATTTTGACACGTTTGCTCCTGTTGCTAGATTAGACACAATCAGATTGTTGCTAGCCATAGCAGCACAAGAAGGCTAGAAAGTATTCCAATTAGATGTCAAATCAGCCTTTTTAAATGGTGAATTGCAGGAAGAAATATATGTAGAGCAGCTAGAGGGATTTGTGGAGCAAGATGAAGAGGATAAGGTCTATCTACTAAAAAAGACTCTTTATGGCCTAAAACAAGCACCAAGAGCTTGGTACAGCGGGATAGATGATCATTTGTTAAGCTTGGGCTTTATAAAAAGCTTATCTGAGTCCACTCTTTATGTTAAACAAAAGGTCAATGACTTTCTTATAGTGTCCCTCTATGTTGATGATCTTTTGGTGACAGGAAATAATATAGGGTTGGTTGAGGAATTCAAACAAGAAATGATGCAGGTTTTTGAATGGAAATCAAACAAAGCCAAAATGAAATGTTCATCTGTCAGAAGAAGTATGCAAAGGAAATATTAAAGAAATTTCACATGGAGGAATGCAAAGCAACAAGCACACCAATGAATCAAAAAGAGAAGCTAAGTAAGGAAGATGGTACAAAGAAAGTTGATGAAGGATATTATAGAAGTTTGATTGGATGCTTAATGTATCTCACTGCAACAAGGCCTGACATTTTATTTTCTGTAAGTCTTTTATCTCGATTTATGCATTGTGCTAGTGAAATGCATTTAAAAGCAGCAAAAAGAATATTAAGATATATCAGTGGTACTGTTGATTATGGTGTCAAGTTTAAGAAGTGTCAAAACTTCAAGTTGCTTGGATTCTCAGATAGTGATTGGGCTGGATCCATTGATGACATGAAAAGTACCTCAAGATACTGTTTCAGCTTAGCTTCAGGGGTTTTCTCATGGTGCTCAAAAAAGCAGGAGATTGTAGCACAATCTACTGCAGAAGCAGAATTTATTGCAGCAACAGCAGCAGTAAACCAAGCTTTATGGTTGAAAAAAATTCTATGCGATCTACATATGGAGCAAAGGGATAAAACAGAGATTTTTGTTGACAACCAAGCAGCAATTGCAATTTCTCACAATCCAGTGTTCCATGGGAAAACTAAACATTTCAACATTAAGCTTTTCTTCTTGAGGGAGGTACAAAAAAATGGAGATGTAACTCTAATTTACTGCAAATCTGAAGATCAATTGGCAGACTTGTTTACAAAACCACTTCCAGTAAGCAAGTTCAAGCTTCTAAGGCAGAAAATTGGAATTTTCAGTTCCTAAAGCAAGGAGAAGTGTTAAGAATTTACTTTAGGACTACAAAATAGCCATCTACAATCTATTTTATTTTTTTATTTAATGAGTTCCAAGTTTTTTGGAAGTAGTGAGTTTGTTTTAACATGTTGTTGATCATGGCTTGAATGGCTAGAGTTTAGGAAGTAATGGCTAGACTTTAGGAAGTAGTTAGTTTGTTTTAGTATGTTCTTGATCATGGCTTAACTTATGGTCCATGATTACTTGTTTTTAGTTTATTTTTAGCATTATAAAAAGCAAGGATGATGAATGAAAAATATCGAATTCCTTTGCTGCATTCCCATAGCTTTCTTCTCTTTAAATTATTGTTATTCTTCTACTTTCAGATTAAAACAGTATTTTGATTCCTAGTTTTTCATCTTTAAACTAACAATTCTTAACCAAAAAAAAAAGGAAGTGATAGTTATTCGGAAAGCTGTTGTTAACGATAAGACTATGGAGATCCGTTTTCAATGGACTGGGAAAGGTACAACAAATATTCCAAAAAAAGGAACATATGGTTCTCTTATATCAGCTATCTCGGTGGAGTCTGGTAAGTAAAAAAATAAAAAAGAAGAAAAATCAAGTTTCTATGCTCTCAACTTTATTTATATTAGTTCAAATATTGTTTTTCAATGATTATTACTTTTTATATCCATCTCTTGAGTCCAAAGTCTTAGTAAAAGTTTACTGTCTTTGTTATTTTTGTGTATTGTAGATTTTGAACCTCCTGCTGAAAGCAAAGGAAAAACATACATTGCGGTTGGAGTTGTTTTAGTATTTTGCATAGTTACTTTTATAACTTTAAGCATTCTTTGGTGGAGAGGTTGTTTTGGAGGCAGGGAAACAAGGGAGCAAGGTAAAGAATATAATATCCAAATTTTGGAACAGAGTAGTTTATAAATGCCATATCTTTCCAATTATTGCTGTTGAAGGGTTCATGCATTAAAATATATATATTTTTTAAATGTTCAATACTTTTATTTTTTGTCTGTCACAAAATATCAACAATCTGATATACAACCCTGAAAAGCGAAGTACTTGATCACACAATATTAAGAGGATATTGAAAAATCTTTTGAATAATTTTACTAAGCATATTTTTTTGTATGCAAATATAGACAATAAAGCACTTCAACATTGAAAGTCAATAGCTTGTCAAATTTTCATAAAACCAATCTAGAAGAGTGATTGGCTCAAAATTTTCTTATAGAGCTTCTACATTTTGAGTAAAGTATTTTTCTTCTATAGTTCCTTATCTTTGTTTTTACCACTTCATCCATAGAATGTTTTTTAAAATATTGAAGACTTGCTCAAATCCTTAGTAAAGTAATCTAATATAATGAACTTTAGTTATTGTCCAACTTATATAAGCTTTTTTGCTTGGCTAGTTCTGAGAGGATTAGATTTGAAAACTGGTGTCTTTACATTCAAACAAATTAAAAAGGCAACAAACAACTTTGACTCTGGAAATAATCTCGTAGAAGGTGGATTTGGATCTGTTTACAAGGTATCTTCAACTTTGTTTTATTTTCAAATGGTTGTATATATTATTAGAAATGTTTTCTATAGTTTCCATCAGAAGAGAACATGCATAACAAAGACAAATTTTCGATGCAGGGTATATTATTAGATGGTACATATATTGCAATTAAGCACCTTTCGTCAAGATCAAAGCAAGGGAATCATGAATTTCAGAATGAATTAGGCATGATATATGCTTTAGAACATCCAAATATTATTAAATTGCATGGATGCTGTGTGGAAGGCAAGCAATTGGTGTTGGTTTATGACTACATGGATAACAACAGCCTTGCACATTCCTTGTTTGGTGAGTGTAACGATTTCTTAATTAACTGTTATTTATTAATAAATATCTAATGGAACTCAATGAATCATGTAATCTTTGTTGATAGAAAAGGCCATAAGGGAAGAGGTCAATTAAAATTAGACTGGCCTACAAGGCAGAAAATATGTGTTGGCATTGCCAAAGGGTTAACTTTCCTGCATGAGGAATCGACTTTGAAAATTGTTCATAGAGACATTAAAGCTTCAAATATATTGCTTTAGGGACCTCAACCCTAAGATTTCTGATATTGTATCTTCCTCTTTTCTTCTGCTGAAATATTATTTGTTGTTTTTCATTATTTCTTTTCCATATACCACATCTTGATTTTGAAACATTGCAAAGTACTCTTTTGTTGGTAGGTGTAGTTCATTAAACAAATATAATTTGAGGAATAACAAGAAACCACATTTGTGTAAGAAAGCTACATTGTAAATTCCAAGCCTGAATTGTCTTTTTAATTACAACTATCCTTCATGCCAGAATAATGCTATAGGACATAGTCTTAGGCCTTATTCATTGTTGTTAGAGAGTGGTATTTTTAGAGAGGAAGAAAATGCAAGACAATTAATGGCTGCAAAAGTTTCATATAAATGTTGCTAACAAATGTAGCTGCTGCTGAGAAAGATAACAACTATATGTGTTAGTGTTTGTCATTTGGTCTAGTTCATTCTCAATGTAACTCGGAACCTAAGTAACCAAATGTACTCATATATCTTTAAGTATTTTAGGCTAAACTTAAGTAACATTTTTGTGTAAAAGCTGAAACATTAAATGAAAGCATGGTGTTGTTAGATTAGGTAAAAATTGTAATTGTTTGACAAATCTGGTTGTACTATATATTGAGCAAAATTCTTTGAAATGTTGAGAGAGTTTTGTGGTTTACTCTCTCCGGTTCTTCTTCTCCGCTTTTTCTATTTTTCAGCTAATTAAAGAGGTTTAGTTTCTCTTTTTTCTTTTGATCAAGACACTAAGTTGATCTTACAATTGTTAAGTATTACTTTCTCATGAAATCATTAGTAGCTCTTGTTGAAATCAGGAAAATGTTTGTTTGTAAAAGATATAAGAATTCCTTTCAAATTGTGGAAACCAGAGCAGCTCTTGTTGACAACTGTCCCCATCACTTTTGACATACATGTGCTTATAATAGGTGATAGGAAATTAAAAACCTATCTTGACAGATCAAAGAAAACAGAACACAACCAATTTAACGAGGTTCGGCAATTTGCCTACGTCCTCGGACTCCAGTGAGAGTCTATGCTTATTATTGATCAAAGAATCTAGGGTTTACAGATGAGAGAGTCAACTAATATTCACAGCACAAAGCCTAATCCCAAACCCCATGTTACAACCAGTTTCTAAACTCACAAAGAAAGGAAATCACTCAGACTCTCTCTCTATTAAAAACAGATGAGAACCAGAAAAACCTCTGCTGCAACTTTTCTTCTATTCTCTGTAATAATGGCTGTGTACGAAGATGAGATGTGGAGGAGGCTTATATCCGAAAGAAAAAACCCCAAAATCAGAGACTGACTAGTGATACGGCACCGTTCCCTTTTAATGAGCTGTAGCAAAACGCTACTGTTTTGATATCTCTGTTTTAATAGATGCAGCTGGAGGATTATTTCTTACAAATCTCCACCTAATCCTCAAGCTTAAAACCATAGCATAGACTAACACTTTCCCAGTCACTTATTCATCAACATAAATTTAACCTGCTCCAATCCGGAGCAGATCTTTGCAAGAATTAAACTTGCTTACCGGTAACACTTTTGTCCCCATATCTGATGGATTAAATTTAGTAGAAATCTTTTCTAACCTGAATACCTGATTTGCTACCAAGTCTCTGATAAAGTGATATTTGATTTGAATGTGCTTAGACCTCTCATGGAAGACATGATTTTTACACAAGTAAATAGCACTTTGGTTATCTGTGAACAGAATTACATCTTGCTTCAAAACTCTAAGCTCCATAAGAAGTCCTTTTAACCATATAGCTTCCTTGGCTGCTTCAGTAGCAGCCATGTATTCGGCTTCTGTGGTTGAGAGTGCTACCACAGACTGTAACTGAGACTTCCAACTGATGCAATTTCCACATAGAGTAAATGCATATGCTGAAATGGATCTCCTCCTATCCCTATCTCCAGCATAATCAGCATCAACATATCCTACCAACTCAACATCCTGCTGTCCTCCTTTATAAATCAGACCCTCATCCTTAGTATAATTGAGATACCTTAGGAATCCTTTCATTGCTTCCCAATGAGGTCTTCCTGGATTTGCCATGAACCTACTGAGCATACTAATAGCATGAGCCAGATCTGGTCGAGTACTAATCATGGTGTACATGACAGATCCCACAGCATTAGAATAAGGCACTGTTGACATGTTTTCTCTTTCATAGTCTGAGCTAGGACTTTGATCACTAGATAACGTGAGATGACCTCCAAGAGGTACATTTGATACCTGATCATTTCCCACAAAAAACCTGGATAAAATCTTCTGCAAATAAGATGATTGCAGAAGCTTCATCTCAGATTTCTGCCTGTTCCTTGCTATTGTGATTCCCAAAATTTTCTTAGCAGCCCCAAGGTCCTTCATATCAAATTCTGAGTTTAGTAGCTTCTTGACATGTTGAATTGCTTTTACACTTGGCCCTGCAATCAGCATATCATCTACATATAGTAGAAGATAAACCGCTTCTGTCCCTGTTGAATCCTTGAAGTACAAACAACTGTCATAACTACTTCTCATGAAACCAATCTTAGTTATAAAAGAGTCGAAACGCTTGTACCATTGCCTTGGAGATTGCTTCAGCCCATACAACGATCTCTTAAGGAGACAAACCAGCTCTCCACCTTTCCTCTTAACTTCGAAACCTTCTTGTTGCTTCATGTATATGACCTCTTTGAGCTCTCCATGAAGGAAAGCTGTCTTGACATCAAGTTGCTCTAGCTCCCAATCAAATTGAGTTACTAAAGCCAACATTGTCCTAATTGTTGTGAACTTCACTACAGGAGAGAATATCTCATTGTAGTCTATTCCTTCAACTTGGGTAAATCCCTTAGCCACCAGCCTGGCTTTAAACCTGACTGGATCTGAATCTGTTAGACCTTCCTTAACCTTGTAGAGCCACTTGCAATCTACAATTTTCTGACTAGCAGGAGCATGAACTAGATCCCAAGTTTTGTTGATCTGAAGAGACTTCATTTCTTCTAACATTGCTTCTTTCCACTGTGAAGCTTCCTTTGAATTTATGGCTTCCTTAAAAGTAGCAGGCTCATTCTCAGCCAGGTCCTGAAAAGCAACCAGAGCATATGCCATATAGTCAGCAAATCCATATCGTCTAGTTGGTTTAATTTGCCTTTTTGCTCTATCTCGAGTGAGTAAGTATCCTGGAGAAGCAAGGCTTTTCTGTCTTGTTGTTGATGTCCCTAGATCACTTTGATTACCATCTTCATCTTCAACTGAAGATACTAATTTCACTGGCTGTGGGGTAGAAGGTTCTGAAATATCTTATTTTTCCCCATCTTGAGGAGTTGGATCTGTTTTATCATCTTCAAAACTCTCCATCTCAAGAAAAATCTCAATTTGTTTAGTTTCAGCTTTGTATGATATTTCTGTACCTGCGTTGTTAGTGGTCTTGCAAGGCATAGTAGATTCATCAAAAATCACATCCCTACTAATAACAATTTTATAACCTTGTCCTTCCTTCACCCACAACCTATAACCTTTAACACCTTGAGGGTAACCTGAGAACACACATTTAACACTCCTAGGTTCTAATTTCCCCTCAGACTGGTGAGCATAGGCAGCACACCCAAAAATTCTCAATTTGCTATAATCTGGCCTTTTTCCAGACCATATGTGTTCAGGTGTTTTAAAATCTAAAACCGTGGATGGTGACAAGTTTATCAAATGCATGGCAGTCATTATAGCTTCCCCCCAAAACAGTTTTGGCAAACCAGAAGAAAACAACATGCATCTTACTTTATCAAGCAGGGTTCTGTTCATTCGCTCAGCTACACCATTTTGTTGTGGTGTGTGCTTTACTGTTTTGTGTCTTAAAATACCATGCATACTACAGAAGTCATCAAATTCTTTGTTACAAAATTCCAGGCCATTGTCGGTTCTCAAAGCTTTTGCAGACTTATTAGTTTGATTTTCAACAAGTAACTTCCATTCTTTAAATCTAACAAAAGCCTCATCTTTGGTTTTTAATAAAAGAACCCAAACTTTCCTAGAATAATCATCAATAATAGAAAGAAAATATTTATTTCCACTATGAGTTTGAACCTTAGAGGGACCCCACAAATCAGCATGTAAATAATCCAGAATTGATTTAGACTTTGCAATACTCAATTTAAAACTTAATCTATGTTGTTTTCCAAAAACACAATTTTCACAAAATTCTAATTTACTGATCACATCAGTACCAAAAACTTCCTGCTTATCAAGTAATATAACCCCTTTTCACTTATGTGACCTAATCTCTTATGCCATAATTCAGTTTTATCAACAAAGGAACTCAAAGAAGAATTAACAGATCCAATTACAGTTTTGCCAAGCAACACATACAGACCATTCTTTTTAATTCCTTTCATAGCCACATAGGAACCTTTGGTTATTTTCATCATACCATTTTCAGTTTTGCAAGAGAAACCACATTCATCAAGCATGCCAATAGATATCAAGTTTCTTTTCAAACCCGGTACATGTCTAACACTTGTGAGTGTTTTGACAGTCCCATCATGCATCTGTAATTTAATATTTCCTATACCAATCACTTGGCAGGACTCATTATTACCTAACAAAACTTGACCACCATCCATCTTAGCGTAAGACTGGAAATAGTTAACACTTGGACACATATGGAAGGAGCAGCCAGAGTCTAAAACCCATTCAGACTTCACCTGTTCAGAGGTTACATTCAAAACCTCTGCCTCAATTTGGTCAGTCGAGACTATTGACAAGTCTCCACTTTCTTGACCTTTCTCTTTCTCATCTCTTTTCTTTTTGTAACAGTTCTTAATGAAATGACCATCCTTCTTACAATAATAGCATTTTCTACCTCTAGTTTTAGAGTTTGACCTAGAGGTATTTCTAAATTTGGTCTTATAATCATTCTGACTCAAAGATCTAGTAGGGTGTCTCCCACGGATACTAAGACCCTCATGTTTGGACTCAGTTTTAAGTTCAAGATTTCTAGCTCTAAGAGCACCAGTAACAATATCAATAGTCAATTTGTCTCTCCCATACTTAATAGCATTTTTCACCTCTTTATACATATCAGGCAAGGAATTAAGTAAAATGACAGAGTTATGCTCATCAGAGAAAGTCACTTCACAATTAGCAAGATCAAGAATTAAACGATTGAATATATCAAGATTAATATCTAAATCTTTGGTGATATCCATTTTAAAACCAAAGAATTGTTCAAGAAGATATATTCTGTCAGGTAGAGACCTTACCAGATAAAGCTCTGCCAATTTGGTCCACATCTCTGATGTGGTTTTGACGCTATCCACCTTCCTCAGAACGTTATCTGAGAGGTGCAAGATTATTGTGCTCAACGCTATCTCATCGGCTTCAGCACGCTTATCATCAGAAGTATCCGAGGGATACGAGTTATCAATCGCCTTTGCAATCTTCATTTGAATGAGTATCGCTTTCATTTTCTTGCGCCAGAGGAGGAAATCACCTTTGCCATCAAAAACTTGAACCTCAAATTTCGTAGACATATCGAAAACTTCAAGAACCAGAACACCCAGGTGATTCTTGAGACAATTCGTATCGGGGAGACGAAATTGATGGCTCTGATACCACTGATAGGAAATTAAAAACCTATCTTGACAGATCAAAGAAAACAGAACACAACCAATTTAACGAGGTTCGGCAATTTGCCTACGTCCTCGGACTCCAGTGAGAGTCTATGCTTATTATTTATCAAAGAATCTAGGGTTTACAAATGAGAAAGTCAACTAATATTCACAGCACAAAGCCTAATCCCAAACCCCATGTTACAACCAGTTTCTAAACTCACAAAGAAAGGAAATCACTCAGACTCTCTCTCTCTTAAAAACAGATGAGAACCAGAAAAACCTCAGCTGCAACTTTTCTTCTATTCTCTGTAATGATGGCTGTGTACGAAGATGAGATGTGGAGGAGGCTTATATCCGAAAGAAAAAACCCCAAAATCAGAGACTGACTAGTGATACGGCACCGTTCCCTTTTAATGAGCTGTAGCAAAACGCTACCGTTTTGATATCTCTGTTTTAATAGATGCAGCTGGAGGATTATTTCTTACAATAATCATGATTTTAATTACACTTTTAACTTTCAACTATGTTGTGCAAATTTGAATATGATTTTTTGTTTTCATTTAGTAAAATCATGTTTTGGATGCATTGGTGTTTCTTTCAAACCAACTAGAGTTTATATGCACATTGCTATTGCTGGTTTTTTGAACGTCTTCAAAAATGTGAAACCGAGCTAGCTCTAAATCTCAAAACTCTATGGAAAGAGGTGCTGCAAGACTAATCAAAAGCGGTTAAGGGACGCCGGCGATGTCGCCTAAGTGCATCCTCTCCATGATATGAGGTTCCATGGAAGAAAAATGGTGTCTACGTTTTAGTTCTTCTACTTGAGGAAGAAGAGAAAAAAAAAAAAATAGATTTCTTTTTGGGAGAAATGACGGAGAGAGACAAAGAGAGAGAGAGAGAGAGAGAGAGTGACCTCTCTTGGGGCTTCTCATTACTTAGGGGCTATTGTTAGGCATGTAAAAAAAAAAAAAAAGCCTAAAATCCAATCAAACTCGAAAAAATTCTTTCCAAATTTAGTTTGAATTTGATTAGTGTGAGCTTAAAATCATCCAATATCATTTTAAGCTGGCCTTGAATTTTAAATTTTATAATATAGACTCAGTCAAAAGCTCGATTTATTAGACCGATCTGAATTCTACTTCAATATAATTTATATTAGTTTTTTATATGTCTCAAAAATTATTGGTCTAAATCATAAATCATATCAAATTAACAATCAAATGATGAAAAATTAATAATTAATTATCTATATTATGTACATAGAAATATGTATAACAACTATTGGTCCGAATCTTAAAAAATGCTATGTAATTAAATAATTTATTTATTTAATATGTATATCAAGATTAAATTTATTATATTTGAAAGATAAAACTTGTAAATTTTTTTTATTAAAATTTTAAAATGATATAAAATATTTTTAAATTAAATTTTAGATTATAAATTCAGACTTAAACTTTAAACTTGAAGCTCGAGTTTAATACTTAAGCTTGAAGTTTCGCTTGATACCTATAGAGCTGGATATCAGATTTTAAATTTAGAATATTGGCCAAAATTTTGGACTTGGACCGGACAAGATAGCCCGAATTTACACCATAGCCGTTGCCTATTGGGTGTTAGAGTAAGTGATAGTTTGTATGTTTGATAAAAAATAACCCATAACACACATCCACCACATCTTTTAAATTTGGTTTAAGATTAAAGATATTTTTTGGTCTTTTGTATTTATCTACATTAAATTCTGTGCATAAACTGCTCAACTTTTCCCGATTCTAATGGTTTTAATTGTTATGACAGATGTGGACACAGTAGAAGGTTACGTTGGAACATGCTACAACAGCTGCAAGAAGAAGAATTTTTAGCTTTTTTTTTCCTATTGATCAAGTGAAAAGTGTTAGAGAGTGGTATTTTTAGAGAGGAAGAAAAGGTAAGGCAATTAGTGGCTGCAAAAGTTTCATATAAATATTGCTAATAAATGGAAGAAACGATGAGAAGCAAAGCTGCTGTAGAGAAAGATAACTGCTATATGTGTTAGTTTTTGTCAGTTAGTCAAGTTCGTTTTCAATGTAACTAGGAACCTAAGTAGCCAAATGTAATCATATATCTTTATGTATTTTAGGTTTAAATTAACTAATATTTTTGTGTAAAAGCTGGCATGTTATTGTCAGATTAAGTAAAAATCATGTATTGTTACTGTTTGACAAATCTAGTTGTATTATATATTGAGCAAAATTCAATGAAATGTTGAGAGAGTTTTGTGGTTTACTCTCTCTGGGTGTTCTTCTCTGTTTTTTCTATTTTTTCAGCTAGTTAAAAAGGTTTAGTTTCTCTTTTTTCTTTGATCAAGACACTAAGTAGATCTTACAAAAAGTTCTACAATTGCATGAAGGAACAAATGAAATAATATTTTTTTATTTAAAAAATCACAAAAGAACAATGAGCTGCCTCAGCTACTCTGCAGCAATGAGGCTTTTGAATACATTAGGGCACATGATACATAAAACTGTTATAATTTTAGGCTGTTATATTTGTACATTTCAATTTGATTAACTCATTTGTCACTGAATATAAAATGCATGGTATATGAATATTTTCATATACAAGATCATTTCCTATTGCCTCTCTCAGAGAAAAAAACAGAGTTTTATCATATTCCAAAATTGTTAAGAGAACTGAATTTATTCTTTAAATGGAGAAGAAAAATATAAACTGCAATGTAACAAGAACACATTCCTTGCCACTACTTTCTGTATTTACCAGTATAACTCCTACTGCCACCTTTGGACCCCTCTGATACACAAGCATCTGAAGCTCCCACAAGCTTAGACTCAAATTTATGACCTATAATACCAGTCTTTACCTTCCTAATAGCCTGTTGCTTCATCACCCTACGCTCTGCCACTGAAAGATTCTTACATTTATCCATTCCCTAAAGAAATCTAACCAAAATATCACCAGTCCCTCCACTAGCTTTCTCTATTTTCACAAGCTTCTCCACTGCTTGTAACGAAAACATCCGCTCCAAGATGGCTTTGTCTCCCAGCTCAACAATATATATAATACAGTGCATGTTCACTTATCTGATCTTGACTGATTTGCTTTCCAATGAATGAGCAATCCTCTCGACAAGATGCATTTGAAAAATTTTGTTCAAAATGAGAACTCCACCATTGCCAAAAAGCATCTGGTGTAGTGCTGTATAGGCTGTGTCTTGCAACTCTGCAATGCTACAGTGCATCATTTTAACTAGCTCAGGGACAATATCATACTCTAGGAACTTTTTATTGCAGGATTCTCCGCCAAAGCAAGTCAACTTCATCAATAAAAAAGCAGACTGAGATTTCATTGAGTTTTTTTCTGAGTGTTCATCTTGCAGTAGTTCAGATAATCGTTTGATGAGGGGGCTCTCGAGAATCTTGTCTCTGATTATTGGCTCTCCTGCTTTTTCAACAATTGGTATGAGATCTTGTGCTGCCTCTAACATTTTCTTCTTATCACTGTCAACTAACTTGTGGATAAGATCTTCAAGAATTTGTGGCACTGGTGAAAAGGGAACATTTCCATCTAACTTGAGATATCTTTCCAAACGGAGTCTAGCTTGCCATGGCAACAGGTCCAGATTTGTGAGTCGAAGAGACCCATTTTCAGGATGGCCACCCAACTCGTAAAATGTCTTCAAAGCGACAATGGCATGGTGCTGTGCTACATCAGATCCATCGGCAAGAAGTTTAAGGAGATGCTTGTCAATCTCAGAAGCAAACATTTTCTCGACAGCTTTTGATTTCCCAGCTTTGGTCAATGACATTAATATTGTAAACATGCTCTCATGCCATTTCTCAGCATTTGGAGTTAGCAAATCAGCCATTTGATTAAAGGGAATTGCTTCAAGCACTTTATTGACTGTCTCTTGGCTTCCGAATTCTGCAAGCTTTGCAAGGACAATTGAAATGTTTGTTTGGATCATGGGGTCCTCACAATTTTCTAAGATGCTTGCCATCGCGATGGCAATTCCAGTAGCTTCAAGGGGAGGAAAATAATTGATATAATCACTGTTACTGAATATATTGGTGATGGCTTCTGCAGACGCTGAAATCATACCCTCTGATTTAGTTGAGATCAAGTCCGCAATTTGAGGCCCAAAATGCTACTAAAGCTTGTTCTGCTGGCTTCAAGTTCAGAAATGGATTTGCTAGCCATCATAACCTGGATAATCGATTTTAAGGTGATAACCGCCAGCTTTGCTTCAGCACCGAGGAAATGAACTATTTTCTTCTCAGACAGTTTTTACGTTCTCTTTCCCAAATATTAGAAGCCACGGACAGATGCATGCAGTTCCTTCTAGTGTAGATTCTTTTAGTATTATCTCAATTGAATCTTTTATCTTGCTGCCAAGGTACAGAGAAACCATGTCATGTACTAAGTACAGGGGTTCTGTCTCCATCGTCATCAGCAAAGAGCCTTCAACAAGCTTGCAGACAACTAAAGAGAACAAGCTCTCCTGCCCAAGAACCGACCAGATTCCCTCCACACACCTCTGGTACAGGTTCTTCCCATGAAAGAGCAGCCAGAGCTATGAAGAGCTTTCTAGAGTCTTCAGGCATAGCATCTAGACTGAATTCAAATGACCCAAAAATTGTTAGCTTATTCTCAGCAAAATTGTTAGCTTATTCTCAGCTTCTTTTTCAGTCACATATGATACAGGGTCGTCTGCACATGTGGCATGGGTGGATAAGTTTGTGATTGCCTTTTCCCATTTCTCAGCTCTTGTTTCTTTTCTGAGGGCTTTACCCATAACAGCAACTGTCAGGGGATGGTGACTGTAGCGTTCAAGCAAGCCGTCTGCTACACCCTATTGTATAGAATGAGAAAGTTTTGGTAAATAGGAAATCTTTTAGGAATGCTTCAAAATGCAAATGGGAAATCTTTGTTTTCTACGTCCGACAATAATTCGTTTATAATATATATTATATATTCAATTGAAGTACAAAAGGAGAGTCAGAGAGAGAGAAGGGACAAGGGGAGTTTAGAATATAATTGATATGGACTAACAATGAAGGTGATGGTCTCAAACACGCTTATTATCGCAGTGGTAGCTCAAGGCAAGGCAAAGGCAAAGCCAATCCCCTATCATTGTTTTCCTCTTCCTCCTTCATGTCCACCTAATTTACTACCAAATGAAGATTTTAAAATGTCTAAACTATTAATTTGCCTTGGATTTCTACTGCAAAATGCATTGGAATACATCCAATGTGATTTGTTATATATGTAGTTATAAGTAAATTCTTTTGTTGCTAAGAAGTTCCTTTCTGTTAGAAAAAACTAGGAGCTTTTTCTAAGAGATGGAGAATAAATGTTTGTAGGAAAACAAGAAAACAAATGAAAAATGCAATAAAAAATGCAAAAACCACATTTTCATTGATATGACAAACATATATATATATATATACAACACTAACTTGAACAGTTGATTATACCTAATCTGTCAAATTTTGCAGCAAAGCCATACTTCAATAAATGATAGATTTTGCTACGTAAAGTGCCATGATTTTGGCTTACAAATTGACTGCTGAATGCAGCAAAACTTAAGCTAAACATACACAAATAACCATGGCATTTCGACTGAATTAAAGCCAAAAACATAACTAAGCTAACTGGTCTTTTTGCTGATATGGTTTGCACTAGGAATGGGCAAAAACCGGTCAGAACCAGCAAAACAGACCGGCCGGTTCAGTTCATTTTGGCTATTTATTTTCTGACGGTTTTGACTGGTTTTACTTTACTAAAACTGATTACTTTCGGTTCGGTGGCCAGTTTGTAAAAAAAAAAACCAAAACCGACTGAACCGACTGAAAATGATAATCTCCTTATATTACTACCATTCATCTTAATTTTTTACAAAATTAATCTTTAAAAAAACATATTAAACAAAAGTCAAAATAAAATAAAAAACCCTAACATTTCGAATTAACCCCTGAGGCCTGAGCCGCCGAGAGCCTGAGACCGAGTGTTCGACTTCTTCAGTTCTTTTGTCTGGTGACTTCGTCGTTCACGCCTTCACGGTGAGGAGGATTGAGGATAGACTTCTTCTCTTTTTCTCGTCGGCGTCGTCGGAATCTCTCCCCCAAGCTCGCCTTTGGTTCGCACTCGCAATCTTCTTTTTCTCTCCGGCTTCGGTAGCAACCTCTAGTGCAGAGAAAGTATTTTTTCCTCATATTTTGCATCTGTTTGTATTTGTGCATATGGTTGTATTGTATAAAAGAAAAATCATCTTTAGTTTTGAGTCTTTAGAGTCATGGCTTGTAGGTTAATACTTAATGTTTGGTAGGTGAATCATGAATGCATCTATTTAATGCATGTTTTTTTCTCTTTAGACTTAAACAGTGGGTTGTGGCTGGTTGGGCTTATTAATTTTTTATCCAATGAGTCATGTTATTTTTGGCCCAAATTTTTATCTAATGAGCTGGTCTGTATTTTTGGCCCAATTACTTCAAGCCCATACTGAATAAAACTGACCGAAAGAGACCAAATCAGTTGTAACCGATTTTTACATTTTGTTCGGTTCGGTCAGTTACTATGTATACTAAAACCGAATAATTTTTTCAGTGAAAAAACTGACCAAAATCGACCGGGCCCACCTCTAGTTTGCATACTAGATCAACATCCTTCTCAGCTTTGCTTCCAAAACAGTAAAAGTGTCATCTCTAACACTTTCATTAAACAATAGCTTTTGTTTATGAGTCCCATGAATCACTAAAAACATGAAATTTATAAAAGAAGTTATGTCTAATGAGCATTATGCATTGACATAAATGCATGCAGAATTTGATGCAGCAAGATCATTTGGCAATCTATTACCATGACTGCATGCTGAACTTTTAGAGAGAGGATGTTGTAGTTTTTTTTTTTTTTTTCATTTAAGAAATTAAATGTATTAATTAAGTACTTTAATGTATGAAATGAATGAATTAGTATTATGGGCAAATTAAGTACTTTTTTGCAGGCCAAATGTCATCGCAATAGTTCATGCCTGGAATATATTTTGATAAAATAATATTAGTCAGATTTCGTCAAAAAATAATAATAATAGTGCTTAATAAACTTCATGTCTTGATGATCTACACTTTCTTTTCAAATTCATTGCAGTAAAAAACGTTTCATTATACATATATAGATGAATTCAACAAACATGTATAGCTAATTGATTCATATTATAATTAATAACTTAGAGTGGAGCCAAAGTATGAAAAAAAAAAAAATAACACTAATTGTAATGATATAAGTATTTGTTGTTTTAATCCTTAATTCTGTTAATATTATTATTGTGTTAAAGGTTTTTTTGCAGGCTGCGTTTTATTCTTACCAGGTGCCGTTTTGAGTTCTCGGGTTATTGGTTCGGGTCAACTTACACCGGTTCAGCAAACGGTGTCGTTTCTGGTTGTGCGACTTATCTCTAGGGTTTTCTCAGCTTCGTATATATAGTTATGTTTATTACTGTAGCCGATATAGTGTGCTTAGTGAGTTAATGTGTTAGGCAGAGAGGCAGAGAGGTAGAGAGGCGTCTGTTAGGGTTCTTCGTGTTCGTCTGAGTGTTCTTCAGTTTTTCTTTCTTCTTCCACTCTGTTCATATGTCTGTGTGTTTAGAAATCTTCGTGATTTCAGGTTTTACTGTGTGTGTATATTCATTTGAGTGTATGTGTAAGGTTTACAGTTTGTAGACGAGTGTTGTAACATTTAACTCTTCATAATAAAGATTTAGCACAGGCTCTGGAAGCAGAGCACCGAGGACGTAGCCAGATTTATCTGGTGAACCTCGTTAATTTTTGGTGTTTGGTTCTATTTTTCTTTAACAGTATTGCATAATCTCTCTCCCCAATTTTAGTGTACGACCATGGAGAGACAATCACCGACACATTTATCTTTTGTTGCTCGAAGAATAGAACATGGATTAATTTTGAATAGTACACTTCCTTTTTATGACTCCCAATCTCCAAAGAAATAAAAAATAAATTAAGTGTAACTAGAGAGGAGCGATATCCATAAGCCTGGTCCAGTATCAAAGCTATAGAGAATACACTACCAAGTTTAGAATTCAAACTTCGATATAGGTGACAATTTTCCTTCTCTAAGTTGTAATCAAAAATTAATTTTTCTTGTTGTGGTCGTTGAATGCAATATAAAATGGAAGATCATTTAGAAAATGGCTGAATTTTTAGCTAAGAAGATTGATGCGTGTCGCAAATATCAAAATTAATTACTAAATTTATCAAAATTATAGTAGTAGCAAATCCAGGTCGAATACACAATAAATATGTTGAATTTCAATTTAAAATTCTATCATAATAAAATACTGAATAAAAATATAAAAATGAAGAGTTTTTGATTGCTTGTAAAATAATCTAAATCAAATCAAAACTAGTAAATACTGAAAAGAAATCAATAAGAGAAACTCTTGGGATCAAAATAATTCATAAGACTAGTAAACAATTGATCATAGACATAAAAATTTTAATTTTTCATTCAGTTTGGCATAAATAATTGGCACAGCCTAATTATTCTATATTTCTCATTAAAATAAACTAATTCATATATGATCATAAATTAGTTATAAATTCTGAAATTAAATTTAAAATCAACGTGACATGAAATTATCTCAAAAAAATAATCAAGAACAAAAAAAAAGCTAAATAAAGACAAACTCTACAAACGTTATAAAGTTTTAATCTAATTTATGTTTTTCATCGACAATTAACAAAAACTGGAATCATAACCATTAAAGTCTAGTTGCTACTTATTATTAAAAATCCATTACGATTGAAAATTCAATTTAACAATAATTCCCACTCACATAAAATAACGGTACCAAATTATAATTATGAAAAATTGAAAATATGAATAACAAACACAGAATAACATAAACTGAATGATTAAATTGGATGGAAATAAAAATTAGTCTCACAATTGCAAAACTAGTTTAGAATTATTCATACCCAAGAAAAGAAGTTTAGAAGCACATATTTGAAAAAAAAAAACTCAATTCTAATGATAAAATTTCTCTAAAAGTTGGTTATCCTCATTACAATAATGATATAACATATTTATACTAAAATTTAGAGCTAAAACTAATAATATTACACAAAAACAACCAAATTTGCACCCACCCAGGTGCCTGGGCATGCACCTGGGCTGCACTGCTTTGCTGCCAATGACTGCTTAATTACGGTTTTACCAATGTTTTTTTATTTTTTTCTATTTAATTACAATTTTACCCCTGTTTTTTTATTTTTCATATCTTAAACTCAAATCCACCTAAAACATTAAAAAAAATACAAATTAATCAATTTTAAATATATTAAATATGTTCAAATTAAATATTACAAATTTACAATATATAAAATATATAAATATTGCATCCTATCAATTTCTTTCTTTACCAAAAAAAAAAAAAATAAAAAGATCAGCTTTTTCGGGTGTGGCTTTATTAAAAGAAATGTACGTATTAAATAATTAATTTGTGAATCAATAAATTAATATTTTGGTTTGATCAAATAATAATCAATTCCTCTTACGGTTCAACACTTGATCGGTAAACAATATTTTAAATTAAATATACTGAGCAATTCGGTTACCACCTTTTCAGTATTAGAATTCCTGTAAAGAATTTAATTTAAATTAATTAATTAAATTGTTGTTTAAATGTCATCGCACTATAAATTAAGAGTGTACAAAATACTGATTAATCAATTAAAACAACTGATTTAATTCAATTTGTTTGGATTGATTATTTTAGTGTAATTAGATTGGATCGATTTTGGAAAATTAAAAATCGAAAGTCGGTTCGGTTCGGTTCAGAGTGTTAAAAACCGACCAAAACCGATTTAATATGAACCGACCATTTTTTTTTTACAAAATATATAGCAATTAGTTTAATATTATTGGTATGTAAGCTTTGTTATATTAGCTTAACTTTAGAGTTGGATTACTTGATTATTGTATTAATGTAGTAATTTTGTTTTAGTTTAATATATTTATTTGTCATGTTATTTTTTTAACCATTTATATGTTAGGTTTTGTAAAAAAATATAATTTTTTATGGATTACTTAGTGGGCACTTTATGTGTTAGGTTTTGAAAAAACATATAATTTTTTAAACAAAATATAAGCACAACAAATTTTTGGACAAAAAATAGCTCAAATATCAAATATTCAAAGTAAAAAAAGCTCAAAAATTAAATTTTAAAAAGTCTAAAAAAATTAAATAAAAGTTGAAGTGAAACCGATTAACCAAACCGATCCAATCCAATTGGATTAGATTGGATTGGATTTAATTTATAGATCGGATCAGATCGGATTGAAAAAAAATAAAAACCAATCACTAATTGGATCGGATTTGTTATTTTCAAATGCACATTACTACTATAAATGCATATAGATGAGACATCAATAAACATGTATAGCTAATGCCTAATTCATGTATACGAAAATATAAATGGAATCAAAGTGGAGCCAAAAGCCACTTAAAATAAAAACTTAAACAAAAAGGCCATTGTAATGATTCAAGTATCAGTCAATTAATTGCATATCCAAAGAGACATAACTTGACTCACAAGGCATCACAGCTAAAATTTAATTTGTGAATATTATATAGTCAGCGAAGAATAGCTATTGGGGGTTTTCGATTAAGAACGTCTGTTTTATGTTTTAATTAGCAAACATGCAACTTAATGAATATATAATGAGGCTAGCTTATGAAAACAGAATAGGCATTGGAAGGTAGGCAGAGCAAGGTTTTGTACTTTGTAGTAGCACAAGAGATGGGGAGGGTGGCAGGGATTATAATGGTGTTGATTTTGGTGGGTCAAAATATAGCACTTCTAGTGGAAGCAAGCAATAAATTGAGTAATAAGATTGAGAAAGAAGAGGGTTTTGTTGCAGTTTCGTCCCCATCTATGCCTCCTGAAAATGATGATGATGATGAAGATCTACTTTCTGCAAATTTCGATGGTAGATTTAAAGTTCCAGCTTTCTTGAGGAGGAAAGCCGGTGGGATATTAGAAGCCTTGAAGGCAAAAGGAATAAGATGTGCTGATCCGATGAGTGCCATAGTTTGCCACCAAATGTTTACAAACTACCAGATGTTTTCTGCTTGCATGGCCGTAAGTGTTGCTTGGTGTTTGAGAAGAAAAGCCAATCACATCTTTGATTGTACTCTCGGCTGTGCTCATTCCATCAACACCCTTAATGCTAGATTCGGTATGATATATTTTCCTTTTTTTATTTTTTATCCTTTGATTATGGATTTTGCATAAAAATAAAATAAGATAATATCTCTTATGTATAGTTTGTAAAGATGAAAAAACAGAGGCTGATCATATAATTGGATAGTTATTCACAGAACCCTTTTAATTTACCTGTAAAACATTCCCTTTTTTTGTTTTAAGTCATCGGATCGATCTGATAAGAACATTTATTTAGATTCTTGTCGTTGAAGATTAACAGTCATGATTTTATACTCTCAACTAAGTTGTACAAATTTAAAAATGATTTTTGTTTTCATTTAGTAAAATCATGTTTTGGATGCATTGGTGTTTCTTTCAAACCAACTAGAGTTTATATGCACATTGTTATTGCTGGTTTTTTGAACGTCTTCAAAAATGTGAAACGAAGCTCTAAATCTCAAAACCCTATGGAAAAAGGTGCTGCAAGACTAAACAAAAGCGGTTAGGGGAGGGCGCCGAAGTCGCCTACGTGCACCATCTCCATGATTGAATAAACTCTTGCAAATCACAAAATATGAGCTTCCATGGGAGAAAAATGGTATCCACGTTCTAGTTCTTCTACTTGAGGAAGAAGAGAAAAAAAAAAAAAAAAGATTTCTTTTTGGGGGGAGAGAGAGAGGGAGTGACCTCTCTTGGGGCTTACCATTACTTATGGGCCATTCTAGCTAAAATCTGATTAAATCTGTTCGAAAAAATCCTATTTAAATTCAAATCGAGTTCAAAACCATCCAATATCATTTTGGATTGATTGTAGGCTTTAAATTTTATAGTATAGATTTGGTTGGAAGCTTTATCTATTGACTCGATTTAAATTTTAGTCCGATATAATTTGTTTTAAATTTTTTTATATGTTTGAAAAATTATTGGTCTAAATCATAAATTAGATCGAATTAACAAACAAATGATGAAAAACTAATAAATTTATTATCTATATGATGTATATATAGATAATAATATAACAACTATTGGTCTGAATTTTAGAAATGTAATTGAATAATTTATTTATTTATATGTATAAACAATATCAAATTTTTTATACTTGAAATATTTAACTTGTAATTTTTTTAATTAAAATTAAAATTTATAATGTGTTTTGAATCTATAAAAATATCATATTATTAAATTTTATTTTTTATATATAATATAGTTTAAGCAAAATAATATTTTTAAATCAAATTTTGGACTCTAAATTTAGACTTCAACTTTAAATCTAAAGCTGAAGCTCGAAACCCTACTTGATATCTATAAAGCTGAGCACCACACTTTAAAATTCTGAGTATTGGTCTAACCCAGTTTCTCCAACTGTAAAAAGTCCAGCCCAAACTGTAAATTTTAAACTTAGACCAGATTGAGCAGTCCAAATTTACACCCATAGCCGTTGCCCATTGGATGTTAGAGTAAGTGATATTTTGTATGTTCGATAAAAAATAACCCATAACCCATAACACGCATCAACCCCAACTTTTAAGTTTGGCTTAAGATTAAAGATTTTTTTTAGTCTTTCGTATTTTTCTACAATTAAATTCTGGTGCATAAACTGTTCAACTTTTCCCGATTCTAATGGTTTTAATTGTCATGACAGATGTGGACACAGTAGAAGGTTATGTTGGAACATGCTACAACAGCTGCAAGAAGAAGAATTTTTAGCTTCTTTTTTTTTTTTTTTCCTATTGATCAAGTGCAAAGTTCTACAATTGCATGAAGGTACAAATGAAAGAATCCTTTTTTTATTTAAAAAAACACAAAATAACAATGAACTTGCCTCAGCTACTCTGCCGCAATGAGGCTTTTGAATACATTAGGGCATGATACATAAAACTGTTGTAATTTTAGGCTGTTATATTTTTCCATTTCAATTTGATTAACTCATTTGTCACTGAATATAAAATGCATGGTATATGAATATTTTCATATACAAGATCAATTCTTATTGCCTCTCTCACAGAGAAAAAAAGAGTCTTATCATATTTCAAAATTGTTCGGAGAATTTAATTTATTCTTTAAATGGAGAAGAAAAATATAAACTGTAATGTAACAAGAACACATTCCTTGCCACTACTTTCTGTATTTACCAGTATAACTACTACTGCCACCTTTGGATCCCTCTGATACACAAGCATCTAAAGCTCTCACAACCTGAGACTCAAATTTATGACCTCTAATGCCAGTCTTTACCTTCCTAATAGCCTGTTGCTTCATCACCCTACGCTCCGCCACTGAAAGATTCTTACATTTATCCATTCCCTGAAGAAATCTAACCAAAATATCACCAGTCCCTCCACTAGCTTTCTCTATTTTCACAAGCTTCTCCACTACATGTAATGAAAACATCCGCTCCAAGACGGCTTTGTTTCCCAGCTCAACAATATCTATAAGACAGTGCATGTTCACTTCCCTGGTCTTGACTGATTTGCTTTCCAATGAATGAGCAATCCTCTCGACAAGATGCATTTGAAGAATTTTGTTCAAAATAAGAACTCCACCATTGCCAAAAAGCATCTGGTGTAGTGCTGTATAGGCTGTGTCTTGCAACTCTGCAATGCTACAGTGCATCATTTTAACTAGCTCAGGGACAATATCATACTCTAGGAACTTTTTAATGCAGGGTTCTCCGCCAAAGCAAGCCAACTTCATCAATAAAAAAGCAGACTGAGATTTCATTGAGTTTTTTTCTGAGTGTTCATCTTGCAGTAGTTCAGATAATCGTTTGATGAGGGGGCTCTCGAGAATCTTGTCTCTGATTATTGGCTCTCCTGCTTTTTCAACAATTGGAATGAGATCTTGTGCTGCCTCTAGCATTTTATTCTTATCACTGTCAACTAACTTGTGGATAAGATCTTCAAGAATTTGGGGCACTGGTGAAAAGGGAACATTTCCATCTAACTTGAGATATCTTTCCAAACGGAGTCTAGCTTGCCATGGCAACAGGTCCAGATTTGTGAGTCGAAGAGACCCATTTTCAGGATGGCCACCCAACTCGTAAAATGTCTTCAAAGCGACAATGGCATGGTGCTGTGCTACATCAGATCCATCGGCAAGAAGTTTAAGGAGATGCTTGTCAATCTCAGAAGCAAACATTTTCTCGACAGCTTTTGATTTCCCAGCTTTGGTCAATGACATTAATATTGTAAACATGCTCTCATGCCATTTCTCAGCATTTGGAGTTAGCAAATCAGCCATTCGATTAAAGGGAATTGCTTCAAGCACTTTATTGACTGTCTCTTGGCTTCCAAATTCTGCAAGCTTTGCAAGGACAATTGAAATGTTTGTTTGGATCATGGGGTCCTCACAATTTTTTAAGATGCTTGCCATCGCGCCGGCAATTCCAGTAGCTTCAAGGGGAGGAAAATAATTGATATAATCACTGTTACTGAATATATTGGTGATGGCTTCTGCGGACGCTGAAATCACACCCTCTGATTTAGATGAGATCAAGTCCGCAATTCGAGGTCCCAAAATGCTACTAAAGCTTGTTCTGCTGGCTTCAAGTTCAGAAATGGATTTGCTAGCCATCATAACCTGGATAATCGATTTTAAGGTGATAACCGCCAGCTTCGCTTCAGCACCGAGGAAATGAACTATTTTCTGCTCAGACAAAGTTTTTACGTTCTCTTTCCCAAATATTAGAAGCCACGGACAGATGCATGCAGTTCCTTCTAGAGTAGATTCTTTTAGTATTATCTCAATTGAATCTTTTATCTTGCTGCCAAGGTACAGAGAAACCATGTCATGTACTAAGTACAGGGTTTCTGTCTCCATCGTCATCAGCAAAGAGCCTTCAACAAGCTTGCAGACAACTAAAGAGAACAAGCTCTCCTGCCCAAGAACCGACCAGATTCCCTCCACACAAGCCTCTGGTACAGGTTCTTCCCATGAAAGAGCAGCCAGAGCTATGAAGAGCTTTCTAGAGTCTTCAGGCATAGCATCTAGACTGAATTCAAATGACCCAAAAATTGTTAGCTTATTCTCAGCTTCTTTTTCATTCACATATGATACAGGGCCGTCTGCACATGTGGCATAGGTCGATAAGTTTGTGATTGCCTTTTCCCATTTCTCAGCTCTTGTTTCTTTTCTGAGAGCTTTACCCATAACAGCAACTGTCAGGGGATGGTGACCGCAGCGTTCAAGCAAGCCGTCTGCTACACCCTATTGTATAGAATGAGAAAGTTTTGGCAAATTATGGAGAAAAAAATGAACAAAGATAGAACAAATGACCAAACAAGCAAAAAAAAAAGAAAAAGAAAAGAGATTTATGTGAGAACTAGAGAATTCCTTGAACTATAATTTCTACACGGGTTCAGTAGGAATCTTGGGGTGACACTGTTCATTCATTACAAAACCTAAGTACAAATTGCAGATATCACTAAAATACTTTGGTATAATTCCTATAAACATTATAAAGCTTCAATGAACGGATCAGATCATAAAATATAGTGATTTACTGTTAGAGGATTGGGAGATTCTGTAAAATGGTAAAAACTAACATTGGAAATTTATGTTCATTCCTGGGATCATTTCAAGTAATAGCAGCCAGACCACCAGTTAATTGTTCAAATATATATATATATATACTTAATGGGCATGTTGCAATATGTAACTATTTTCCTTGCATTCTCTCAGGGCTATCACATCTTTCAACCTATTACCTGGGCTTGCAAATTGACTGATGATCGATTGAATGGCTCTACATAAAATGCTTTTTATTTAACATCCACCAACATCCTGAAACTAAATCATCATTCCTATGTTCTGATGTATCAAAAAGACAGTTAATAGTATGATTTACATATAGGTATTGATTTACTGCATACCGGTAGCTCTTCTTCGCAAAGGCGGCTATGGTACAGAAGAACTGCCTTGCTAATCTCCCGTATGTCATCTTTGCTTAACTCTACCTTCTCAGCTTCTGTTATTTCATAGACAGCTTCATTTCTTGTTGTTACTATATACTTGCAATCATTATCATAAAGTTTTGTAAAGCGCTCTACTATATCCTGCTCCCACACATCATCAAGAAGGATCAGGATGCTCTTTCCGTATAAGGCTTCTTGAAGAAAGACACAGACATACTCGAGATCTCCACTGTGTTCATCCTTGATCTTCTTCCAAAATCCAATCATCACTAGAAATTTACAAATTTTTCCTGCCAACCGTTTTTGGTATTCTGCCTTATTTCCATTGCAAGCAGGTCTACTGCACCACTGACCAAATCTGAGTTCAACAGCTCCACCCACAAATCTTGCAGGAGGATCTGAAGCCACTTGACGAGCCAAAGATGATTTCCCCATACCAGATAAGCCAACAATCAAAATGACTCTATGAGAATCCTCTTGTTCCAATAACTTCTTTACAAAGTTACCCTTGCTAGAGATTGGGTAGCCTTGTTCAGTCTTTATTTTCAGTCGAACTGGAACATCTTGAGCAGTGGATTCAATTGCTTTCTCAACAATCACGGTCGAATTCTGAATTTCAAGCCACTGGTTTAAGTCATTCCTAATTGAATTCCCTAGTTTTGCAAGCGGGTCTCCATATATAGAATTCTCTACAACTTTAGCGAATTTCTTAATCTTGCTCCCTGGCAAAGTCCTCCTAGCCTTGCTAATTTTTGGTCGCAGCCGTTCTATAAGGGAATTCAAACTTTGAATTTGTTGAGCCAAATGAGGATTATGAAGCTTGTGAACATGTTTTTGCTTAACTCGGTGACTCAAGTTTTCAAGTTGACACACGAAGTCCTCTAGGTTCCGAATTCTCTTTGGAGCCTCATCAAGATTCCTTGATGCTTCATTTAATGCACTAACAGCACTTACCATGCTTGAAACTATTTGTGTGGCACTAGAAACCACCTGCAAAGCATCCATATTTACTTGATCCTAGAAATCCACTATTAATGCATATTCCTGACAGGGAAATTCCCTAACTTAATTCCAGATGGTTGGAAATCTTGCAGGACTAGGACTGAATCAAAACGAAATCTTTGTCGTTCCACAGAATATTTTTTAGGGTCTTGACAACATAAAAATGCCCATCTCAACCCCATCATAGAACCGCAGAAACAACAGTAACTAAATTTTTGCCAACAAAACTAGAATTCACTCGCCAAACTACACGGCATTCAAATTCCTATTTTCAGAAGACCCGAACCCATTTAATCCTCCTGCCCGCTGGATAAAATAATCCAATCATAACAAAAAGAATTCGGAATTGAAGACAATTAGCAGCTTACCTCTGACAGTAAAGTTCAAATGTTACCTTTTGCTGTCTTCTCTTTGTGAAGAGTGAAGACTACACCATCCAGGGAGGTCTGTATGAAAGATCATCCTAGAAAACTCCAAGAACAATACTGAGGAAATTAAGACAAGACCCAAATGAATTAGGCCATAACAAACAATATTAAGGTTGATCATGACCTACCAAAAATGACCCATCAAGCTCCACCAGCTATTTCATTCTAAAAGGAACAGACTCATTCACTGTGAAATTCCAATCCATTATGATCCTCACCAATATAGAGTCATTTCAGATCATAAACTCGATTCCTTCAGATGCTTCAAACCCTATCAATATTCCTGAAAGCATCATTTAAGGAGATATATGACTTTGAATCTGCAAAACCATGCAAAACAGTCAAACTCCAGAGTTTACGAGTTTCCAAAGTAAAATGAAGAAGCAATCGACTAGTTTCAACGGCCAAGAGTATTTGAAGGATCAAACAAAGACATGATTTGAGAAAATAATAGAACTGAGAAAGGTATGGTTTACCTCTAAAGGTTAGATTGAAATACATATCATTGGCAGTTAAAGACGGAAAATGCAAAAGAAATAAATAAAATAAAAGTTTACGAATAGTTTCAGATGAAAATTTTTGAAGATCGGAAATCTGAAACAAACGAACAGAGTAGAAAGGTAAACGGGGAAGTTGATACTTGATCCACGCTCATTAGTCAACTGCTGCAGTCATTGTTAGAATAATTGCCACACGCCGACATGACAGACGGTCCTTGCCATTAAATTGACCTTCGCACGTGTGAAATGGATAATGTTGGTCCTACTCTGCCCAATCAAAATGCCGGGTGGATCGCCTTCGGTAAAAACAAGATCTATTTCCTTAATATAGCTTCTATAATTTCCGACACAGATACATTATTATGGATGCGTCCAAAAAGTAAAAAAAAAAAAATGAAAAAAAAGGAATTAATGTGAATACTGTTTGGGATAGCTTTCCAGAAACAGTTTTAAAGCTAAAACCTGTTTTGACAATATTTTTATACTTTTTTAGATGTGCTTCAGCTAAAATATTTTTAACAAAGTTAATAAAAAGTGATTTTTTTATAAAATATATTACGCTAAGGTTCTATTTGGTATGTTTTCGAAAAGTTAAAAATAATTTTAGAATTCAAAATCTACTTTTAAAAATATTTAGATAATTTTTTAAAATTGCTATATCTTTCATAAATCTTTTTAATCAAAATCAGTAAAAAATAATTTATTCAAAAAATATTTTTAAAAAAACAGAAAAAAAATTAAAATTAAAATTAAAAAAACTACGCTAAACATGGTTTAAACAGAGTTTAAGTCTTTATACAGACTTAGAAACTAATTAGCTAGAGATTCCTACATGCATCCCATATTGCTTTGATAAATATATAATAGTATGTTAACGACATATTTGATATTGATTTTGTTTTTTTTTAAATGTATGAAAAAATTATTTTTTACTGATTTTGGTTAAAAAAAATTTTAAAAGCAATAAATACTTTTATAAAATTATCTAAACATTTTCAAAAATAATTTTTAAATTCTAAAAGTTGCTTTTGAACCAAACAGTTGGTGTTTCCATTTTACAGAGCAAACAGTAATAACATTAAAAATACAAATAAAAATAAAAAGCCAATCTTTATTCTTGAAATATAGAACAAACATGACAAAAAAATAAAAATAAAATAAAATCCTAAAAGAGACCAGTTTGCGCAAGCCTTCTAAAAAATTATCAAAATTAAGATCAGATCCAGGCATAACTATTCAAGTTATCTTACTGTAACTAATAATCTTTCAAATTTTTTTAGCTTTTCTTATCTCCATAGTACCATTACATGTTTGATAGGTTACAGTTTATGTCCAGCCGATAAGTATGCCTGTAGATAGTTTAGAATCTTCTCAACCGACCAGGTTGGTCTTGATTTTCCAATTCTGCTGTCAACGCCACAAGGACAATAGAAAAATAATTGCAATAATCACTATTACTCAATACATTGTTGATGGTCTCTGCAGACACCAAAATCAGATTCTCTCTGATTCATTTGAGATCAGGGAAACAATCCGAAGACCCAAAAATGCTACTATAAGCTTGGTCAGATGGCTTCAATTTCAGATCATATTTGGTAGCCATTAATTATAATCTGGATAATAGATTTGTCATGGCCAGTCCCAACCTTCGAGTTGTTTCTTCTTTCCTGATACTTTTACCCTGTAGAAAGTAGAATACATAAATTTTTTGCGAATTATAAAGGAAACAATGAGGAAAGATAGCAGAAACATGATAAGTCAAAGCAAAGAAATTAGAGACCCACATAGGCACATCTATGTGAGAACTAGGCAATTCCTGACGCTATGGTATTAGGACATGCCACAGATCACAGGGCCTAAAAGCTATACATTTTATGATTGCCATATAACAATAAAAAAGGAAAAAAAAATTATAAGTAGATCGATTTTACTCTATATATACCTGTAGCTTTTCTTCATCTAGGAGGTTATGCGCCTCATCTTTGCTCAACTCTACAATCTCAGCTTCTGTTATTTTGCAGACGAAAGCTATATTTCTTGCTGTTACTAAATACTTGCAATCATTATCACATAGTTTTGTAAAGCTCTCAACTATGTCCTGCTCCCACACATCATCGAGCAGAATCAGAATGCTTTTCCTGCATAAGGCTTCTTGAAGCAGTAAACAAATTTGACCTAGATCTTCACCGTGTTCATCCATATTCTTCTCCCAAAACCCAATCATCACTAGAAACTTATGCAGTTTTCCTGCCAAGCGCTTTTGGTATTCAGCCTCGTTCCCATTGCAAGCAGACCTACTGCACCATTCACCAAATCTGAGTTCAACCGCTCCATCTACAAATCTAGGAGGAGGATCAGAAAGAACTTGACGAGCCAAAGTTGACTTCCCCATACCGGATGGGCCAACAATCACAACGACTGGATGAGAACCCTCTTGTTCCAGCAAACCTTTCACAATTTCAGCCTCGTAAGGAATTGAGCATCCTTTTTCATCAGTCTTTATTTTCAGTGGAAGTACTGCAGGGACATCTTGAGCTGTGGATTCTATCTCTTTCTCAACATTGAGGTTTGTAGATTGAGATTCAAGCCACCAGTTCAAATCATCCCTAATAGAATCCGCTAGTTTCCCAACTGGGTCTCCCACTAAAGAATTCCATACTACTACAGCCATGTACTTAAACTTATATTTACTTCCTGACAAAGTCCTCCTCGCCATGTTAACTTTTGGACGCAGTCGTTGTATGAGTGAGTTTAGACTTCGAATTTTGTGATCCAATTGAGGATCATGAAGTTTGTAAACATGTTTTTGCTTAAGTTGGCCACTCAAAGTTTCAAGTTGATGGACCAAGTCCTCTAGGCTTTGAATTCTCTCAGGAGCTTCACCAAGATTCCTAGAAGCTTGTTCCAATGCAGCAACAGCAGCTACCATGCTTGAAACCACTTGTGTGACAGTAGCAACCACCATCAAAGAGTCCATGTCAGCTTGGAAAGCGGTATTCACAGTTTCAAAATCCCCAATAAATCCACTACAAACGAATATGAGTTGGAGTTTCAGCAAGACAATTCCTAGTGTGGAAAAACCTTAATTTTGTCGATGTCTTGAGAAGATTAAAAAAAATAAAAAAATAAACATCTCGGCAGCAAAATATATAATGGTGTTTTATTCGAGATTGGGCCGGTCCTAAGCAAAATCTCATTACTCTAGCAGATTGTAAGAACAGTTAAACAGCAGTGAATAAATTTTTACCAACAGAAATAGAATTCAATTCCAAACTCCACCAGATTCAAATTCCCATTTTCAGAAAACCTGAACCCAGTTAATCCTCGGTCTATTTGGATAAAATAATTCAATCACAACATAAAGAAGTCACAACTAAAGACATTCGACAGGACTTTCTTTTGTTTTCTATTTTCATAAAAGATGATGACCCTTGATCGTGGAAAAATAAGTCACCGAGGAGGATCAGAGTTAAGACTAAAAATTGACTCTAGCAGACTGTAAAAAGAGTTCAAGACTCAAATCATCTAACAATGAAAGACATTTAGGATAATTATGGCTTCGTTACCAAATGACGCATAAAGCTCCACCAAAGTTTTTCAATTTTCCTGATTATCAGATCGCATGCCCAAACCTCCAATTCTTTCAGAGATGCGCTTCACAATCACCATGGAAGCAATTAATAGTTTCAGGGTATATGATTGACTGTGAATCTGCAAAACCATCAAAAACCGGTACTCAAATTCAAAGACTCGCAGTTTTGAAACCAACGAATGACAAGCAACTACTCAAACAATTGTAAATAGCTGTAACTTCATATGAAAAAAGAATATAAGAAAGATGGTTTGTGTACCTTACTGGAACTGAAATCCACTGGAACATTTACGGTAAATGAAGTTTCAGATTGTTTTTCTTTTCAAGAAGCAGAAAATTATAAGCGATCCATTCCACTCTCCCCGTTATCAGTCAGCCTGCTCTATCGCTGATGTATATAATATATTATTTTAGAGCATGTGGAAAACGTTTACTATATATTATTCAAATATTTAATATTCTAATATGAAGTTATACTAAAATGAACTCTTTGAATTTTTTATTTTTATATAATTTTTTATATTAAATAATTTTTATTTATAATGAATAATTTTTGTTTATAATATATAATTTTTTATTATAATTTTTATTTATAATATGTAATTTTTTATTTATATTATATATATATTTTTAAATGTATATGGATCATTCATAAAAACAGTACATGTACCTTATTGCATAAATAATAATAATAAAACAAATAACTGCATAAATCTAAAAAAGTACCATAAAGTTTTACCATACTCTATCTTATTCTTTGATCAATATTTAATATGTAATATATCGTTTGTCATGGGCAGTCAAAATGGTTGGGACATCTTTCTCCACTCAAAAAATATTCTTGCATCTAAGGCCGACAACCGAGCCAGAAGGAAAGGTTTAACTTTTATCTTCCTCTTTTTATATAGATAAATTAAAATAGTAGGATTAAAACGATTTTTTTTAAAGTAAATATATTTTTTTTATTTTTCTAAATTTCTCATATATGTGCATTTATTTTCACTCATCACTCGTGGAACCAAAATAAGCATATTGTATGTATGTGAATTTGTTAACATGAACAAATATATTATCATAAAAAAAGAAATATGCAAACTGATAATCCGGCCGAAAGTGGAAAAGGAAGCAAACACCGAGAGTTTGATACGATTGGATCTAATATAACAACAGAATTATTGAGTTGGATATAATAAAATTAAACAAAGTTAATATTTTTACACTATCGGATTAAATGGTAAGATATGAAAAAAAAAAATCTTCCATGCATCACTGGTACCACTCCAAGTTAATTAAGGCCATGTGTGTTTTAAAATTGCTACAGAAGTAGTTGCTGGAATATGACGCCATGAAAGCTGATCATGGAAAAAAAAATGTGGAAAATTTGAACAATTATTCAATGATATACACAGTAGATGTAACAGAGGAGAAGAAGAGGAAATATATTTTGTTTTCACCCAGCCATCTTGGAACTGAAAGGGAGAAATCGAAGAAAAAACATTTGAAACATAGAGAAATTGCGAGAAAACATCTAGAATCCATAAGAAAAATTGAGGTACAGTAAACGACCAATGTAATCTAATGCAGAATCTGACAGAAAATGAGTGAAAAAAAATTTGTTGAGATTTAAGTCTGGATGTAGATTTCGTACACTAAAAAAGAGTTTTATGAAGCTGATAAAAATTAAAAACAATAGGTCGGCGTTTAATTATCTGTATTAAATTCTTAAATTTTTTTCAACACCAATGGGGGACGAGATGACTTTCAAAGTTTGCTAAAAGAGAAAATATTCTATCCATCGTGTACCAGTCGGAGGAGACGACTTTTTAGAGTTTGGATGCTGGACTTCAATATTTTACTTTGTTTAAAATATAAAAAAGTAATTTGAAAGAGTGAATTGGCTATAACATGGCAGCTTTTAAATATTTCAATATTTTACTTTGTTTAAAATATAAAAAATTAAATTGAAAGAGTGAATTGGCTATGACATGGCAGCTTTTAAATATTTGGCATTAAATGATTTGAAGTGGTACCACATATACAATATTGAATTCAATATTTTACTGAATTGGCTATGACATGGTAGCTTTGGCATTGAATGATTTGAAGTGGTACCAAAACATGACATATACATTATTGAATTCAATATTTTACTGAATTGGCTATGACATTGGCATTAAAGGATTTGAAGTGGTACCAAAACATGACATATGCAATATTGAATTCGACTATATTTAATTATTAAAATAATATATATTTTATAAATAATATTTAAATATTTAAATTTAAATAAAAAATAGTTTGATATAAATATATTTCATATTGTTTATAAAAAAATAAATAAAATATTTAAAAAATTAAGGACATTAAAAACACATGTATCAATATATTGGATTACTTCCATTTTCATGAATTTTTATTTTTATTGTAGAACATCTTTTTTATCGTGTATCTAATTTATGAGGAACAAACTTGTATAATTTTAAGCAAATATCACGTCAAATATAAACTAAATAATTACAATGAACTTTGATAATTAATTAATTTTTTTTAAATTCAATTAATTATTTAGTTTGCTAAATCTTTTAAATTTTCCTATATATGTGTATGACTAATTTTTTATAAGCTTCCCGTTATCTAGAATATTTAAAAAATAATTAAGACATCTAAGTAATATTTAGCATTAATTTTTCAAAATAAGTTAAAGTGAAAAACACGTCCAATTTACTAAGATTTATAGAAATCATTAGATGTTCCAAAAATAGTAGCCCAACAAAATCCTAAAAAAGTTAAAATATTCAGTAAAAAAAAATCACAATAAACGAGACAGTTTTATTTTTATTCTCTCTTTATTTATTACATAAAAGAAATTATTGATAATCCAATAGTAAAAAAGATATGAGATGGACTTAGAATTTTAAATTTTATTTTCTTTCGCCACCAAACATGAATCCAAAATTATAGTCGAATCCTTCGTCTTATCCTGTATACTAAACGCTATCGCATAGTCTATATATATATTTTATTTATTTATTTATTTTTCACGAGTGGACTGATTAAAGCTGTCTCTTCAATAACGATTAATTTAAAAGAAGCAAGAAGGAGCAAGATTTGGGTGAATGAGCAATCCTTTTATTTGCATATTTGGGAGCTGTTTGCCTCTAACACTAACGCCGCCGTGCCTATCGATCCAAAACCATTCCCATTTTCCTTTGTCTCCAATTTCCTTCCACACCAACATTCCAGACCCAAAATCCTTATACAAGTAAATAGCCCCATGACCATCACTATTATCACTTCCCACGCATTTTGTAGCAGCCCAGCTTTCCTTCTCCCCTACAAATTTCCTTCCCATTTCCATCGGAACCTTCTCCACCATTTCCCAATTTTTATTATTATTATTATCTCCCTCGCTGACTCTCAGCTCCCAAACACGTGCATCTCCACCGCACGTGCCTCCTACAAGTGTCAGCCTCCCATTCCGCCGCACCAGCGCCGCAAATTCCAGCTTGTCCGCCATCGGTACTCTCAGCTCCCTCCACGTGTCGGACCCAATCTCGTAGCCCATCAAACTATACGCCCGGGCCGACGTAATCCAGTATAGAAGCCCATCGTCGGAGCAGACACTCTCATTTGGGGTCCAAACCGTCATCCTCACGGCATATTCCATGGGCAGGTTCCCGACAACTCTCCACGCGTCGCGTTCCGAGTCGTACATTTCGAACGTCGGCTCGTACGTTGCTCCTCCGGACATCCCGCCGGCCACGTAGACTGCGAAGGAAGGAAACAGAGCAGGCGCGGCGGAGCGCAAAGCTACGACGCCGAGGGCGGGGTTGGACCTGGGAATGTTCAGCGGAGGAAGGTGCTTGTACTGCCTGGTAAAAGGGTTGCAGACGAGCAAACGCAGTGTCGTAAAAGAATCTGTGGTTCTTAAAAGGAGGAGCCCACCGACCGAACCGACCGGACGAACCGGGCTCGGCAAGAAATCGAGGGAGAGAGAGTGCCAATTGGTTCGGACCGGATTGAGAAGAAAGCAAGATAGAGTTGGGTTGCGCAAAGGCAAGGCCACGAACCACGATGGGTTGGAGTTGGAGTCGGAGGAGTTAAAAGGGTAAGCTGTGGCACATGCGTGCCATTGTCTGCACGCTGATCCGGCTCGAGCCAATGAATCTGGAGAAAGGAAGGAGAAGATGGTGGATAGAACATCAAAGGGAAGGTCTTTCCACATAGTCAATTAATTTTGGTTTTCCAGAGGGAGAGCCAGATTGAGATTTAATACTTTCTGAGGCGAGCATTATAGTTATGGTGGAGAAAGTCCAATTATTAATGGCGGTGAATTATTTGCAAGTAGGGGATATAATTAAGCTGCGTGCATTGGGAATCGGGATGGGTGACCTACCACATCAACTGTGAGAATTGAGAAAACCAGGCTGAGCCTACTGCCCCACATGCGATGTGAGGCTGTCAATTTTTAATGGTGAAGAATCGTCAAGTGGTTCTCGGAGGAGCCCAATGGGCGAGAGATATCATGTGATTGGGAAAAGGACAAAAATTCTAAGCCTTTTTGGGTCGCTGTTCTTTGCAAAACGCTTCTTTTTTCTTCTTCTTTAGAATTGGTTCTCACCTTTAAGTAACATGCTGCCTAATCATGGGTTAGCTTTCAAGAAATGGATGGTATTTATTTAGTTCAGTGATTCTTGGTGATTTTTAAAATGGAGAGTCAAGTATACTTGTTGAATCGTGTAAACTAAAGTTTGACAAATTTGCCCAACTACTTTATATTTTATAGTTAAGGCTTACAGATAAGATTATTGAATTAGCACGGTACAGTGACCAACAATTTCCTTTGCGGTGATGATTAGTGTTTTGAGACTTTTGCAAATTATGATGTTGATTTCATGCTTATCGTCTACTTAGAAATGAATTATACAAGATTTTCTGCTTCTTTTAATTTTCCCCCAAAATAATTTGATTGAAAGATATTTTTTAAAACTAAGCTTAAAGATGATAGCGTTGCTCGGTGTCATTATCAAGTAGAAATAATTAGTGTACCGAACGGAACGCCTTTGGGTTAGAACAGAAATTGGAATTACCTGATCGAACACATTAATAAATTTGTTCAATTTATAGATTTTTTCTTCGAAATTATCTCAGAATAAAAGTTTTATTGCATAGGATCCGTTTTAAATTATCTTAGTGTATGTCAGGTAACTGGTATATCGTCGATTTCTCTCTCTTTCTTATTTTGTAGTTTTCTTAAAAATCGAAATATTCTCTGTTGGACTTGTGTTTGGCCATTTGTTTGTTTCCTCGGAATACTTGCGATGTGATCCTCTCTGCATACATGAGAAAGCCGAAGGTATTTACCCAAAAAAATAACCCGAAGGATATATCTTATATATTATAAAAAAAAGTGGTGAGCTAAATGAATTCCGTCTTTTTTTATTGTTTATAATTTTTTTTATACATAGTAAAAATGATATTATGATTATCAATGCAAATTGGGATGGATGGTTGGACATCTTTCCTCTTAAGCAAGGTCTTGGATTCGAGTATTGTGGATGAAATAAATTTATTCTTATTAATTTTTTTTTATTTCTGTATCATAATTTTCTCATACATTTTAATTCTCTTCGTTTCTATTTTCTACTCAAATATTCGAAAATGAGGAAGATATATCACTCATATGGTAAGAAAATATTCTTTTTTTTTTTTCTTGACCATTTTGTTTGGGCATTTATGGGTTTGTATCGGATTTTGTGGTTATGATAGTGGGTTTGTTTCACCTTTGAAGCATAGAAAATGTGCAATATTTTTTGTTTTCTTCTCTCTCAGTTTTTTAAATTTTATTTTTCATTTTGTTTTTTTTTTTGTCTTTTATTCTATGAAAATTCTAACTTTTTTGATTAAACATTTTTTTGTTATGTATTTTCTGATTGTTTGTGATAATACAGCTAAAACAATGCACTATAGTTCAAGCAAAAAAATTGAAGGACTGATTAAGTACGAAAAAAAGTATTGGAAAAAGAAAACAAACAATTTTAGATTTGTATGAGAAAAAAAAGTAGTTTTTCTTTGATTCGATTGGTTGATCTGCAATCTGCTGAGGAAAAGACAAAATATGTATATACATCCTATAGATACGATTCTAAATTTTCTAGGTTTTATCGATTTGATAAGTTTTTTTTTTCATTTTATTTATTTATTTTTTGTTATTGTTTAATGTGATGGATTATTATACTACGTACTCAATTTGGATAAAAAGATTTTTGCCTTGCTAGAGAAGAACGAGAAATCAAAAAAGTAATAGTGATCATCGTTTGAAATGAAAGAATAAAATTGAGAAAACAATCTGAATCTAAGAAGTTTTCAGGTGGATACTGGTTGCTATTTTCTTTTTTGTTTTAAAGTACTTTTAATAGTATATTTTACTCTATCTTTACATCTGTTCATAAAGAAAGAAAGAAAAAAACATCTCTCTCTACATATGTTTGTGATGGTCTTAGAGAAAAATTATCTTAGGTAAATGTCTAATTTTGTTTTTTCTCTTTTGCTTTAGAGAAATTNTGTTATATTCGAAGACTTGGCTTTTGGAAAGAAGTTTCACCTTTGACAAACTCATGTACGAGAGATGTAGGATATATATCCTTTTGTCTTTTATTCTCCTTCTTTTTTATCTTCTTTTTTAGGTTTTTTTTTTACTAGCTTTTTTTTTTTCTAAATGGTGCAGGGTTTTAACATGTTCTACAATTGAAGTTTATCTATTTGATTGGCTATACTAACAGGCTACAAATGAACTAGAATACAGTTTTATGTCTGGAATAGGAAAATAAAAGGCTGAGAAAATAAAGAGTTTGACTTTCTTTCTTGATGTTATTATGATTTGTCTTTACTTTTTTTGATATTCTTGAAAATACTTTTCAATGTTAAAATTATAATAGCAATGGATTTTCTTATGTGTATTTTAACTAAAATTGTAAAAACAAAAAAGTAAGTTAAAAATAATAAAGTATAAATTTTTTAAATTCTTGTAAATTTTGTAGTTTTGATAGTGATATTTTGTTTCGCTTTGTATTTTTTTTTCTTTTTTCATTCTAACATTTTGTCTGTGACCAAAACATTGGTTGATTTGCTTCATATAGTTTTGAATCATGTGATTTTGTAGTTAGATGTTTATATTGTCAATTAGTATATACTATATTTAAGAATCGAACTTAAACATGCGTGGACAATGGACATTGGAGGTTTTATTCGTCTCTTTGTTTATTGTTCCATTCTGGTGAATTTTTCCTCAAGTAAAATGGAAAATTTTAATTTGACAGGTGTCATGATGCTGGAATTTATATGCTAAGACAAAGACAGGTGGAGGCCCAGATGCCTTCATCATGAATGAGCAATTGTTGAACCATAGTGCAGATAACGGTTTGAGAATTACGTTTAATTTTTATGGTGTGCTTAATTGTATTGTATTCTTTTAAAATAATCAATTGTGTTTCATATTTTCTATAAAGTAGTTCTTAGAGTAAAAAATCTATGTAAAGCTGCTTATAGAATATGTGAGAAATTAAATGTTAGACTTTTTGGTGGTGGAGTTTGTCTTGTAACTGAGATCTAACAAACTATAAGAATTTTAGTTATATATATTCTTGCATATTTCATGGCCAAATGTGTTAATTAATTTGATTTGAAAATTTAATTGATCTGCTAAAATTTTTTCCAACAAATTAACTTATCAATTAGTCATTATATTTTAATAATAAGCATCGGTTTTTTCCAATATTTTTGGCTGTACTATGATATCAGAGAAAGTAAAGGCCAAACATCCAAATATTACATGCTGATTTGTTCTTTGTGATGATTGCTAGATAAACTCTTTTAATTTATATGTAGCTAGCTTTAAAAGTTGTAAAGTTTTGATTGACAAAATAAGATAGACAAATCGTTTTAGTAAATTGATCTTGTTTAACAGTTAAATAAGATCATGTCTAATTGATAGAAAGTGATGCGATATAAAATGCATTTTATAATATTGAATTTTATATTAAAATATTAAGATTTAATAATCAAACAATTTATATTGTAATTTTAAATGATACCTCCTGTAACTTAAAAACAATTATTTTTTTCTAGAAATTTAATTTTACAAAATGTTTTTTTTTAAAAGCATAATTTTATAAAGATAACTTACTCCATTATAATTTTCTACAGCAATTTCATCAAACTATAAATATTGTTTTTGATTCAAAATTAAAAAATTTAAATATACAAAATTATTAAAAAATTCAAAATATGCATAAAAATTATATATAATTTATATGTACAAAGATCTGTGTGTACAACGCACTCATAAAAATCTAATATATATATATATTCTCAAGTTGCTTTGACGCATATAAGGCATAGTTTTGTTTTTATGTGTACATTTTGAAAATAAAACTTGGAGGTGTCTGGTATATTTGCAAACGTTGTCATTATCATTGATTCACTGTTGTTATTGGCTACATTTCAAGTGTGTTTAGTGTACGATTTAGTTGACATTTTTTATTTCTATATAATCAATAGTTTTTTTTAACACTGTTAGAGGCTTAGAGCTAATAAATTTATCAAATAACCAAAATTTTCATATACAATTCTTTCATAATTTATCAAATAATTTAATTAATAATGTTTTATAAAAAAATAAATCTAATAAAATAATATTACACTACCGAATATAAAAAAATTAGAATTATTCAAAAAGTTTTAGTGTGTCAATTATTTTTTAAACTTAATTTTAACAGTAGCTCATAAGGCAGTCAAATGCAATTATCATTATGCTCTAGTTAATCTATTATTAATATATATATAAATTAAAAATATAATAATAATTATATATGTTTATAGAGGCTACAAATGTATTATCATATATATCAAAGGCTAAATTTAATTTAAATTAAATTTATTAGAAATTAAAATTATTTTTTAAGCACTTTTGACAACATATTACTATCATTTGATGGTTAATAATATCAATATGATGATTTTTCTTCCCAAAATAATAAATAAATAAAAATTGAAAATGCAGAGTAACGATTAGCTGAATGGCAATGCAATACCCAATATATTGCACAAGTGTCGTGTCCTCAAGACCAATACGACACAATTTTTTATTTTATTTTATTTTTTAAGTCTTAGCTTTTTATCCATTTTCACGTAAAATTAGTGATCGCCATGGCTTCTTCAAGAAAATGGGCAAGCGTGATGTCTTCCATTGCTTCTTTAATATATTTTCTTGTCATTTTCCTTCAAATTCCTCTTTTCAGGTAATATTTATTTGTTTTCTGTGTTTTTAACGCATTATTAATCTCCTCCTTTTTGTTTCTAACTTTCAAGATCTGGGATATCGATTAAGCCTCATATTTGTCTTCTTATGCGCAACTGATTAAACAATTATATATTAGTGAACATGTATACCCTATGTAATGACTAAGAAACATTGCCGATATTTTTTATTGAAACTTGCATGCATTTGCAAAATTTGGTTATGTATGGTCATCATAATGATCCTTATAATAATCTATAATCATAAACCCCAATTTATTGGTTATCAAAAATATGCTCCATATTATTACTCTCAAGCTTATGAATCCTAATCCTCAAATGCTTCCAAATTTAGAAAATAGTTACTGCCTAGAAACGACCCCACATAAGGTGTTCTACTGTTTGCTTCACAGGGTCCCTTGTAGAGGTGGAACATGTAAAACACCAATGGAGGTCACATCCTCCCAGTTAATTGCTTCGCAACTATTCCCCACTGCTGCTGTGAAGGCACTACTCTACCCTGGTGCCATTGCAAATGCTTTTCTCAACAACAAACCAATCCCACGCTACAATAACTTACCAAAGTTGTATAAGTTCACTAGCTTTAACTCTGCCCCTGCAATCTCTGATCTACAACGCCTAGAGGTAAGTTTATTCAAAGCATTTCCCCAGGAACTCTTAATATGGAAATTTTCACAACCCACATGAATTTTTTTCCCAACAAGGATTTTTCATTTTGAGATTTATATTCAATGTTATAACTAGTACTGGTATGGTTTTCCTTCATTCTAAAGATTTGCAATAATTTTGCTGCATCAAAATGCAATAGCACAATAAATAATATTTGCAGTCCCATGCTCATTCTCACTTAGGCAAGCACCAGGTTGTTGCAGGAAGCTATTTGTCAGCGGCAGGAGCTGTTTTAGGTCTTATGAAACCAGGGAGAATGAGCCTCTTTGGAATACTACTTGTGATATGGGGTCTTGCTAGGGAAATGCTTATGAGAAAATCAGCCAATGTATTTGGGAAAGACATATATATCTACCCAGCAATGTCCATTGCTCTGGTTTCTGCCTTCTTGTCTGTAAAAAAGGATGTAAGGAAGATAGTTCGTAGCTGCAAAGGTCGGCATGTTCAGAGAGCAAAACATTTATAGTCTTAAGCTTCCAAACAATTTTGACACTACTTCTCAAAATCTTTCTTTCTCTTTATTGCTTTTTTATAACTCGGTATTAGATTGCCATTTTTCTAGATGATTGAAAAGAAAAGAAAAGAAAACTACAAATGGGATAACTAATATTGAGATTGAAGTTTGTTGTATTCAGGGGTGGCACTGAAGTTCTTAGCATGTCATACACATTTGGCCTTTTATTTTAAGATTATGGTACCGTTTGCTCTGCCTGTTGTGGCTTTTCTTTGTAAAGGTCTTTAGTTTTAAGTGAGAAAGAAAGTTACAGTTATTATCTGCTTTAGTTTTCCTAATTTTTTTCTGTTATTGGTGACAAGTAACAACATGGTATAGTGAAATATTATCTAGACAGTATATAATATTACTTATCCAGAAATTGTAATAAAAACCAATGATAGAATATATATGAGAAAAAAGAAGATTGGCTCATCGAATCTTCAAGCACACAGGTAGTTGAGAGTTTTTCTCATGTATAACACCACACCATCAAATCCAACCATCATTTTCAAGACTTAAAAGTAGTTCACACACTTAACCAATGCCAAAATAAAAGGAAGAAGAAGTCATTTATCCATTTAATTAAGAAAAAAAAAGGATCTGGGGCCACACACTTTTTTCCAATTTGCTTAATTTGATTGGTTGCTTTACCCCGAACTAATTGTCAAATGTAAATGGTAAGGGAATTAAAAGTCGAATGGTGGATTTGTACAGAAAATGTTATTTATCACAAGTTTTATATATGTCAAATTTCTATATTTGAATTTGAAATTATCGTTAGTGGTCATTGTTAATTGAATTATAAAATAAAACTAGCATATTTTGCTTGATTAATTTATTAAATCATGAGACTTTGGAACCATCTTATTGACCATAGATTAGATTTCATATGAGGGCCAGAAAGGATTTGATTCCAAAAGGAAGTCTCCATCCATGGGACCATCCAGTGAATGTTGGTACTAAGAAACTCATTATGTGTTAGTATATATGTTAAAGACCTATAATATATGTTAGTATTGACTATCTAAAACTCATTATGTGACACCAAATACCTGTCCTCTTTTTTGTTTTTTTCTTTATTTTTATTTTTGGTGTAATTGACCAAATACCTTCCTTTATATTACAGCAAAAAAAAAAACTTCGTTTAGAAAAAAGAAAAAAAAAGAACTTGCAAAATCAAAGAACTTATATTTTACCATACTAAGAAAATCCCAGAAATATATTTTTTCTCTAGTTTTATATTCTCTTTTTGTCTGTTAGTTTACCTTTACAATGTGGAATCAGATACTGTAGAGAGAACCAAGATTCCTTCCGCTTACATTCGCTCTTTGTCAATCTAGAATGATGCGTGTTATTTTTCTTGGCCATAACGGGACCATCCAGTGAATGTTGGTACATGTAAAGGTACTGGACTCTTACAGCTTGTACGCATTCGCTTTACTTTCCTACCTTGTAAGTTTGGGTTTTGATCTTCAGATTCGGTTTTCCTTTTCTGTGCGTAGTTCTTATTACTATATCGAGCAGTATGGAGGCTTGGGTTTTAGAATTGGGTTTTGCTTTCTACCCTGGAGTTCCGACAGAGTCCATTTGTTCGTACAGTTTGGGGGGTAAACTCTGATAACCTAAGTGAATATTTTTCATTATTTGAGATGGGTTTTCTTTTCAGCTTTCATCTTTTAAGAACCCAGCTGAAAGTTTCGATTTTTAAGGCTGCGAATTGAAAATTTTGAACTTTTACAGTTAAGCGGAAAACTCTGTTTTTGTTATAGTAGGCTGGCATGTTGAAATTTAAAGGTATAGATGGAAGGTGTAAAAAGTGACCGTATTTATACGATCTATTTCTGGTCAATTAGTTATTTACAAAGATGCTTTAGTTTACAGACATGGGTTTGGCAGGAGCTGGCATGATTTGTAAAATTGGTAGATTCAAACAAACCCTTTTTGCTTTCTGTAAGTGATTTTTGGGTACGAGATGTTTGACGGAAGCGCGATTATGCCTTTCCACGCTTTGAATTATACACCCCATAAATTAGGTTCAATAGATAGGCATAGAACCTTGTACAAGACTAGGTTGAATCCAGTTCTAGCTATACCTTCATCCCCAATTCTCTTACAAACAGATGAAAGTGGGAACTATCCTGAATCTAACAAGGGTTCCACTTCAAGTCTAGCTTCAACAGGCAATGAGTCTGGTAATTCTCTGCTCGGTCTTGCAAATACTGTCGGAATAATTGGGGGAATGTCTGTTGATTCCACTCTCAAATTTTTGAGAAAACTTGTTCAGAGGAGTTCAAAAGAAGAAAGTTCAGTTCCTTTCGTGCTTTGCTCTGACCCTGTGTTGAATAAGGAGCTCTTATTACACGAGAGAAATTTTCTGCCTTCCCTTAGCAGTAAAAGTGGAACCACTCAATTGGATCCCACCCCAATTGTGGAGAATCTTAGAAGTAAAAGGGCTTATCTTGAAAATTCAGGAGCTCGTTGCATCGTAATGCCTTGTCATATTTCACATTCTTGGCATGAAGAAATCTCCAAGGGATGCTCTGTTCCTTTCTTCCATATGGGAGAGTGTGTTGCTAAGCAGCTCAAGGAAGCAAAGCTGAGACCACTCGAAGCTGGAAGTCCTTTGCGAATTGGAATTCTTGCAACCAATGCAACTTTAACTGCTGGATTTTATCAGGAGAAGCTGCAGAATGAGGTAATTTATTCTGTAGCTCTTGTCAGTGATTGCGTAGGAATGACTTGCCTTGGAAAGTTATTAAGCCATAATCTAGAACAGGAGTTTGTTAGAATGTAATTTCATAATAGACTAAAATGGAGGAAAAATAAAGTTTTATCTGGATATGTTAAGCAAATTGGAAATTTATTTTGAAGAGAGAGGATTGAGATTATGATGACATTATGCTATTGAGAGTACTGTACATCTCATTTTTGTTAAGCTAATTATGTATGCAATACCATTACTAGCTAATATGTCTCTTACAAGCCTTTCTAGAAAATGTGGTTAAATTTAGGATTTCATTGAGACCTAATATCATTTGCTGATAATTTTTCGATTTCTCTATGTAAGATGTTTTATTTATTTATTTATTTTTTCCTAGTGCTTTGGAGATCATAACTTATGTATACTCTTCTGATATTCAGGTCTCATACATTGTATCTGGGTTTAATATGCACCATTCTTTTAGTTATTAGTGTATGATAACTGCTTAACCAAATTATCCTCCCATTAAGGAAATTTCATTGTGAAAGCACTTCTCAGTGGAGCAATTGCATCCGAGGACGGGATGATTTTTTATTTTTACTGTATCTAAAATCTATTCCATTGAAAAAATTGACATTCTATATCAAGTTTGGAATTTTACATCCCATTGAAAAAAATGCACTGTTTTATGGAAGGGTCATGATGTTGTTTTGACTTGAGAGTTGTAAATAATTACTATCTTGTGCAGGGATTTGAGGTTGTGCTGCCAGATAAAGCAACCATGGAACATACTGTAATTCCCGCAATTGAGGCTATAAACAGGAAGGACATAGAAGGGGCACGGAATCTGTTAAGAATCGCACTTCAGGTTCTTATGGTGAGGGCTGTGAACTCTGTTATTCTTGCCTCTGATGAGATGAGAGATCTTTTGCCTCATCAAGATCCTCTTCTTAAGAAATGTATTGACCCTATGGATGCATTGGCTTGGTCAATTATCAAGTGGGCTCAATCTGCTGGAAAAGTCACATAAAGATATATAATTCATTTAAAATTTATGAAAAGTAACTTGTTTATTTATGTAAAATTTATTACATTGCAAGATGGATTTCCCCTGTATTCTTCTCTTGTGTTTGCAATAATTTGAAAATTGTTGTTAAGAAAAAAATTCCATTGAGGATGACTAATTAAATTATAATTTCAATTTATACATGTATCGATATATATGCATATAGGATTTTTTCTTTTTGGTTTGTTAGCTTCGTTTGGTTTCTTTACTAATTTGTATGTGTGCATATAAATTGTTTTTTATTTTTTCTTTGGAAGTACATCAATGTTGTTATTTATTAAATCAATTGGAATTAATTGTAGTGACAACTGGCAAGTAAGTAGGTTTCGATAAAAAAGAATGTAGTTAATTTCATATAGTTTGTATGCATATATAGGCTCTGGTTGTTTCGCAGGATCGGATCAGATCGGATATAGCTGGCAGGATTGGATCGGATTAGATATAGCAGGATCGGATTTTTCAAATCCTGTCCTGTGTTTGGTGCAGTCTCGGATTAGATGATCGGATTAGATATACTGTGTTTGGTGCAGTCTTGGACTGGACTGGATTGTATTACAATT